>CAIGRP010041598.1:0-33591 GCA_903798385.1 Fraxinus cuspidata
AGGTTTCAACCGTTGAACTTTATCGAGTCGTCATGTGTCACATTCATGTGTCGCTCCCAATTTTCATTCATGTGGGGGATTGTTGAAAAAATTGTTGGAAAAATTGAGTACGTGGATGACTTTGGCATGAGTTTTGAGTGGGACCCGTTTGGCTATTTACTTTTTTTTATTTTTTAACCATACATTCTCTATCAAAATACTATTCCAAATTGCATTCTTGACAAAAAAAAAAAAAAAATTGGGCTGAAACATGCTTTATGTAATTTAATTTCATTCATGCATTTTTTACCATCGATAATCTTAACATTTTTTTTCAAGATAAGTTAACTCTATTGTAGACACGATCACATCCTATTGCTAGTCTGAATTCAAATGGATAGATTGTATTCAATTATACGATTATCCATGTGATAATACATTCAGTGACACGATTATCGAGATAATTGCACGTGTGATATTGTTACATAACTTCTATTTCCGTGTGTTAATCATGCAGTGTTCTACTTGATTGTGAACTTTCCAACACTACAATCAGGCAATTATTACCTAATGGTGAACAAACAATTAATTAATGGAATGACCATGCATAATTAATCAATAAGTACACAAATTCCTAAACTACTTGTCTTTGAATTAAAAAATAATATTTCATCTTCATCCAACACCAAAGAATCTAGCTTAACATGTTTCTAAAGATAGAATAACAAGAAGAATGGAAAAGACATGTCACGATTTAATTCTTGATTTTATCTTTCAACCTCAAGTTTTGATTCTTCAAGTTTTTTATACTACTTGATTCGTTCCAAATGTTAGATTTGTTCACTTCTCCAACTTATGATGAATTGTCCCATCATTCTTAAATGATTTTATGATATAAATGTGATTTGATAGGTGCGAGAGAGATACCTCAATGGTTGCCCATGTCTTGTATTATATAAGGTGAAACTAAATCAAGAAATACATTCAAATTGGGTTCCGAACGAGTTCCAATTAATTAAGGAAAGTTTCCCTCGCGTCGCGGATGGTTATGTCCTTACACAGCAGTCAATATTTACATCATATCTTTCTCTTTCATCATTCGATTGGAACAATAAAAAGTGCAATGGAAATTTAACTTAAAGAGCTACAATTATTGTAAAAAGTATTTTTCTAACTCGAACACTTACTATGCTGATAGTGGGTCTCAATTTTCGGCTAAAAATTTGATCATGACTTTTGCGGTTAGAAATTGATTTGTAAAAATATTTTTAATACATTTCAATTCTTATTGACTTATAATTGAATCCAAATGATTTATAGCAATCTCCAATTATCATTTTATGGTCCAAACCAACTATTTAATATTTGAAATTTCGTTCGTAAACTTTGGATTTCATTCGTTTTCCCCAATTTTTCGTTCCTTCTTCCAAATTCACTTCAAATCATTGAATTGTTCCTAATAAACGATAAATACAAGAATTTAGAGTTTAATTATCAAAATTAATACAAAATATCATAATTTAATGGCCTAGATAAAGATTCAAAACATACTTATCAAACATTCTCAAACTTGAATATTTGTTTGTCCTCAAACAAACCTAAAACCTATCTCTAAAAACAAGTATGCAATGCTAATTATCTAGTTGGTGGCCAATCAATCAAGTAATATAATAAATTTTGTTTAGATAACATATCGTTTGTCTTATATTTGAAATTATTGTATTAACTATGAACGCCTTCAAAATCACAATATAGAATTCAATGTTTACTTATGCAATGTAAAATTGATGTATGTGAAAAATTAAGTAAAAAACATCGTTAATTCATAAATTATTTTAATTCCCTACCCTTAATGGTCAAATATATCATTTCTTTGTTTGTGAGATATACACCTGCAAACTTATTCTTTTAGCTCTCATTCCTAAAGTGTGATATAAGGTTTGATAGCCCAAAAATAATTGACCAAGAGGGGGCCAAATTGGTTATTAAAAACTTTTCGAAAAATTAATTCAAATTTAAGCAAGTTGAAAATGAATAAGCCAATCAAACAACAATGCACAAGTACAAAAACAATAAGTAAAATGAAAGAAAGTGTGCAAATGATGTAATTGTGGATGTTTGATCCCAAACAATGATCTATGTCCTCCATTACCAAGCTCTCTATCACGAGCAAAACATTTTAACTAAATTTACAAACAATGAATATAGATCCTTATATAGCATTCAGCTTTTCGGGACCTCATTATGACTAACAAATTTAAGAGTAATGATTTTACAATTTGGAACTTCACTCTTAATTAAGTGATATAATCAAGTTAAGTATAAAGAGAAAAAAATGAATAACAATGAATGAAGTTCAAGTCTTAGGTAAAAGAAACTTTAATGAGAAAGATGTCTTTCAAAGGTTGATTCAATAAAAAAAATTCAAAGTAAATGATTTGATTAAAAAAAGATGTAAGATAGTATAATTTAACTCAACAATATCTCACTTAAATGCTCTCAAAAGTATTGTAATGAATGTAAAGTGAAATAATATTTATAGAAGTCAAAGCACCAAAAATTTTGACTAATCGGACAACTCATCTGGACATCCGCATTATGAACCGGAGCTGTCGTTGTACGTCAAAATTCACAACGGTTAAAATAGTGACCGTTGGACGAATTGGACATCCTCTAGGCCCAACCAGACGTTCGCTTGGTTAGAATTTTCCCAAATTTTTCTTTCTTAATTTTTTTTTTTTTTTAAATGTAGGCTTTTGAATGACGTTTTTCACTTTATTTTTCAATGTAAGTGATATTGTAATGAGTTTGAATAACAAGTTGAAATACTTACCTTTTGAAAGATGATTTTTATCCAAGTGTTTTTATGAAATTATTCTCTCGTTCATAAAAAATTATTCATTGAACTTTTAATGATTCATTGCTAAAGATTAAAGCATTGTACATTTACACATGAATGCAGAACATCTTAATCTAATATCTTTGATGTTTGACTATTGAAATTCTTTGTCTCGAGTGATTTGTCTTGAATGCTTGGCTTCCATCTCGATTTTTATTGATCGTACGATGCAAGTCTTTTGGTAGTGATCTTTTTGTCTCCAATTGATCAGTTTTGCAGCAGTAGTTACGAAGACTTGAATTTAATTGTTAGAAATAAAAATCAACTTGTTTGATATAAGCAAAATACAAAGTCAACCATAGGTCAACAATTTTCCCTTTTTAATTATGAAAAATAAAGATAATTTGCATAAAGTCATAACAACAAATTGATATTGGATGAAAAATTTAGATATCACATATATGTTCCCCCTATATTTTACAAGTCAATAACTATCTCAAGTATATTACATTTGTATTTATAAAAGTATATATGCATATCATCTCATGTGATTTCCCTCTTTTGGCATAAGCAACAAGTAAAAAAGTGGGGATCCAATAGACACAAGTCATGTGAGATCAAAAAGACAATCATATGCACAAATAATAGCAAGTAAATTCCTCCTTAAAGCATTACCAGATATCTACAACATAAAAGCAAATAACATCCATAACAAAAGAAGCTAGTCAAAGTAGGAGTATATCCAAAACATAAAAGCATAAAGGAGTATCCAAAATACATAAGTATAAAATGTAAACCATAGCTATGGCTTCGGGGGACATGGTAGAGAGAAGTGAGCATAGAAGACAGTATGCTAAGCTTGCATTGTCGCTTGTTGAGCTTGAATTGCATCTTGCCGGGCTTGATTGACAATTTGTTGAAATTGCAATTGGTGAAGCATCCCGCCAAGGCTGTCAATGAGGAAGTGAGTGAATCAATGAGCCCATTTTTTTATTCTCGATAAATGTGAAACCATCGGTAGGAGGAGGAGCATTGGAGCCAGGAACGTCGTAAGGAGGGTTTGGAACTTGTGGAACATCATCGTCATCATCCTAATCACCATTGAAGGATAGAGTGGAAGGACCAGAAGTGGGATCGAATCCTTTGGTGTAAGCCACCCATTAACCATATTCTTTTACGATTTTTATGTATTTAAGAGTTTTGATATTGATGGTATTGGTAGGATGGAGTTTAACGAAGGTCTCATAATGTAAAGGAATATCAAAATGCAGAAAAAAATTTGTAAGAAGCATACCATAAGGTAAGCTTTGACTTGGCGAGTGGAATGGACAAACTTCATGAGACTGAGTGCAATGGTTGGAAAATCTAATCTCCACTCGACAAGAAAGGGAATCTAGAATGAAAAGATCAAAATTTTTTACTTTATCTCGATGACCATTTCGAGGAAGAATAACATGTGCAATAATGTTTTGCAAAATCATGCATGGAAGAGTGAGTTGATTTAAACTAAGTTTGGTGATATTTTCTATGTTTTTCTCCATGACTCTATGACACGCCTTGATAGGATTATATCTTTCCAAAACGGGATGCATTTATGAAAAAAATTGATTTTCACACACCTCAAGTTCAAGAATGTCTCAGATGAGAGTTTTGTTGATGATAATGCGGGTGGTTCTAAGTAGACAAGAAATTTCATCCGACCTATGAGTAGCAACCATGTTTTTGTAAAATTCTTTCATAAGATATAGATATGCATGTTCCTCTTACATGGCGATCGACACCCATCCCATGTGTTCAAAGTATTGTTCTATGTGAAATGTGGGTACTTTAATGGTAAAATTAGAAAAAAAATCAACATTTTTTAACTATTAGAATTGGAGATTTTTCAAAAGGGTTGGTCGGCACCTCGGGTTCCATGTCAATTTTTTCATCGGAAGAGGGCGGATGAGAACTTCTCATGGTACTTTTAAGTCTTTTTCTCGCTCTTTTAGACCCCCCTCATTATAAGAAAATCGGTGAAGAACTGAAAATGAAACTAGGGTTTGTTTTTAGTGGAAGGTGGAATTTTGGTGGATGAAAGTTTGAAATTTTGAGAGATTTGAGATGTAAAAGTGATGGCTTTTATGAGTTTGGGGGTTATTTGAAGAGAGGAGATGGAAATATGAAAGATTTAGGAAGAGAAATTAAGGAAATGGAGAAGAAAATGGGAGAGAAAGGAGGTTTTACGGGTTTTAAAAAATTGATTCTCCATCAAAATCGGATGTCAGATTACATTGCCCAGACGTCTGGATTGGAAATACTATTTTTGGCTGAAGTTTCTATCAAACCGAACAGGGTGTCCAGATAGTCCATCTGCCTCGTCCGGCTCTCCTCTTCCATTTTTTTGTCATACTAAATCAATATAAAACAAATAATACCACACATAAAAATAAAACATGTATGAACACAGTATGAATTTAACGAAGTTATGCACTTCGTTTCCATCAATAATGCCTAAACCTTTTCGAATACGTGAGAACCGATCAAGCATTAGAGGTTTAATGAAGATATTGACCAATTGGTTTTCCATGTTCACAAATTCTAACACAATATCTTCATTTTGTGCATGATCTCTTAGAAAGTGATATCTGGTATCAATATGCTTCATTTGAGAATGCAAAATGGGATTTTTTTGACAAGTTTACGGCACTGGTATTATCACACATGATAGGTATATGATCAAATGATAAGTGATAATCACTAAAAGTTTGTTTCATCCACAACACTTGTGCACAACAACTAACGGCTGAGATATATTCGGTTTCGGTGGTAGACAATGCAATGGAATTTTGTTTCTTACTAAACCATGACCCAAGTGCAAAGCCTATAAAATGACATGTTCCGCAAGTACTCTTGCGATCAATTGTGTAACCGGCACAATCGACATCCGAATAATTAAGTAAATCAATGTGAGTGTCATTTGAATACCAAATGCCTAAAGTTCTAGTGCAACTAATGTAATGACCCAAATTTTATAATTTAAATCACTACCAAACGTTTCACAAAAAAAAAAAATTGCATGACAAATCATTACTAATAATTTTATGTAAAGATGGTTTAAACAAAATTAATTTGAAAATTTTCATATTCTTTAATTTATTTATTTATCACCTAATTGGTATACAACTCAAACTCGGAACTAATTTGTTTCCTTGAACAGTTTGTGCTGATGATTAATGAGCACACATATTTAAAAGTACGAAACATGAGCATTGTTCTGTCACCAATGAAAGACAAATAATATTTATCACAATTGGCGATAAATAAGCAAACTAAATAATTAACACGATCACCATCAAGTCAACATACGAAAATACATAGCCAAATAAAATCATGTTCCAAATTCATAAAAAAAACTATTCATGTGATAAAAATAGTAAAAAATTGTCTTGTTACACCGAATTAATAATTTGAGTCTCATAAATCCTGACACCACGACTGCATCTCATCGCCCGCCAACCAACGACCCATTTTGACATGTGAGGATTAGGGAAAAATAATGAGTACATGAGAATACTCAATAGAATACAAAATAATGGTGCAATCCCAAATAAAAGTATTGAATCACGCGTCAAAATTATCATACTGTCATATCAAATCTTTAAAAACCGGTAAGCGGTCATAATACATCATATCTTTGGTACCGAATGGTGATATCATATCGTATCAAATCATATCTTTCATTAGCATAACATTTATCAACATAAAATAATAAAATTAAACGGAACAAAACCACTTGCACCTTGTTATCCTACATAGATAGATCAAAAAAAAATTTTTGAAAGAGAATTGCATGTTCCAAAATTTCAAATTTCTCGACTACAAAATAATAAAATCGGAATTGCTTTCTGCTTTTCGTAAATATTTTCACTCTCTCTCTCTCTCTACTTTCTGCCGTGTATGTTATATATTATGGTGTGAATTTCTGTTAAATTCATGGACGTATTTATAGGGCCAACAATATTCACAGATTGTGTTTTCATGCACTTCGGAGTGTGAGGCGTGTTGTGCAAGAATTTGGATATGAATAGCTTTACAAAAAGTTGGATAAGAATTTGAGTAAACGTATATCAAATATATGTTTTTCTAGTCAAACAATAAAATAATGTGTAAATTCAATTAAATTAGGACAACATATTAATCTTTCATTCTAATTCAAGGATTAAAAAATTATATCATCACACGCCCATCAATATCATAAATCAATAACCAACTTAATCAAATACAAATTAATGATGGCTTCTTTAAACTTCAATAACTTAGAAATCTCTTATTCGAATTAACATTTTCTTGAGTCCATAATATGTCATTTAATACGAACTATAAAATTGATATACTTATGTTCGCTCTATCAAAATTTAATTATTTGGCTCAATTTAATTCTATTTTACTTCAGCCCCTCAACTTTCCAAAATTACAAAAATATGTCATATAGAACAAATAATTTTATTCTATAAAATCTTCGGGGCATTATAATCTCCCCTTCTTAAAAATAATTTCGTCCTCGAAATTTATTTTGACTAATCGAGGAGTTTTGGATACTTGATCTTAAACTCTTCTCCCTTATGATAAAAATTAATATTATTCATGTCAATCTTCTATGTATCATAATACCATTCTACTATGGCCCCTATGTAGATTAGTCATCTATCCATCGAAGGATTAAGCCTAACATATTATGCTTACGTTTTTATCATGGTGACATAACATATTTCATGCTCGCATATACAAGTAATGAATCATGGTTTATTTGAGATATAAATCATAAAATTCATCGAGGAAAAATGTGCATGTCATGAAATCTATAAGGAGGCAAGTAGAAAAAAGTAAAATTACACAAAATATTTGAATAATCATTTTTTTTACCCATTACGTACCTTAGAGCCGTCGAAGGGTGGTCGATCAGTGATCGTTGTGTGCCAAGGATCTTTCATATTATTATATGTTCAAGAATTTTACAAAAGATTTACATATTCTTTAAACTTTCTTGATTTTACTTGCCATAATTGTTTGTGTGTTTAGCACTAATGTTGCATGATATTTGTTAATAATTAATATTTTTTCTTAATATCAATATCACATTCTTACTTATTCTCTCACTAAAATAACCATCCAATTTTTATTTTTTATTTTTTAATAATTCACCACTATTCACGATGAACACTGTTCATAGTGAACAGTGAAGTCACTGTTAACTTTTTTTTTTTTTTTTTTAAGTCACGATCACTGATTTCAAATCACTAAACCATATTGCAACTTATCATAATATTATAACCAAGTTTTTATCTCCTAAAATATATCCAAAGATACTCCACTAACAAAATAACAATTAAAAAATCATAGATAATGACATATAATTAAATAAACAAAAATAATGCTCTTATCTTATTTAAAAGTTTAAAAGACATAGGTCTACACAAGTTAAACCTGGAGCTCTTATACTGTACTGTAGGGATCCAAATTTTAGAATTTAAATCGCTATCAAACGTTTCACAAAAAAATTTGCGTGACAAATAATTACTAATAAATTTATGTAAAAGTGGTTTAAACAAAATTAATTTGAAATTTTTATATTCTTTAATTTTATTTATTTACCACCTAACTAGTATACAATTCAAACTCGGAACTAATTTGCTCCCTTGAACAGTAAGTGCTTAAGATTAACGAGCACAGATATTTAAAAGCAGGAAACATGAGCATTGTTTTGTCACCATTAAAAGACAAATAATATTTCCTACAATTGGCTATAAATAAGCAAACTTAATATTCAACACGATCACCATCAATTCAACATACGAAAATACATAGCCAAATAAAATCATGTTCCAAATTCACAAAAGAATTATTCATATGATAAAAATAACATTTAATCCAATAAATCCTGGCACCACGACTGTGCCTCATCCCCCACTAACCAATGACTCATTCTAAACTATGAGGAGTAGAAACAAATGGTGAGTACATGAGAATACTCAATAGGACACGAAATAATTGTGCAATTCTGAATGAACGTATTAAACCACACGTCAAAAATATCATACCGTCGTATTATATCTTTAGAAACCGATAAAAGCTAATAATATATCATATATTTGGTATCGGATGACCATATCATATCGTATCATATATTTAATTAGCATAACATTTATCAACGTGAAATAATAAAATTAAACGAGACAAAACCACTTACACCTGGTTATCATATCTTGATAGATCAAATAAATTTTTGAAAGAAATCAAAAGATAGCACATTTCAAAATTTCTCCTTTGCGTTAAAATAATAAAATAGGAATTGCTTTCTGCTTTTAGAAAATATTTTCACTCTCTCTCTACTCTCTGCCATGTATGTAATGTATTATGTTGTGAGTTTCTGTTGAATTCATGGGCGTATTTATAAGGCCAACAATATTCACAAATTGAGTTGATGCACTTAGTAGTGTGAGGCATGTTGTTCAAGAATTTGGATAAGAATTTGAGTAAGCATATATCAAATATATGTTTTTCTAGTCAAACAATAAAGTGATGTGTAAATTGAATTAAATTGGAATAACAAATTAATATTTCATTCTAATCTAAGGATTAAAAGGTTATATCATCACACGCTGCCCATCAATATCATAAATCAATAACCAACTTAAATAAATACAAATTAATGATAGCTTCTTTGAACTTCATTAATTTAGGAATCGCTTATTTGAATTAACTTTTTTCTCAAGTCCATAATACGTCATTTAATACGAACTATAAAACAAACCCAATATTGATATACTTATGTTCACTCAATCAAAATCTAATATTTGGCTCAATTAAAGTTGAATTTAATACTATTTCACTTCAGTCCCTCAACTTTCCAAAATTTAAATAATTTATCATATGGAACAAATAATTTTATTTTATAAAATCTTCGGGGCGTTACAACTAAGATATCTAGAAATTCTTTTTACGGCACTAATGTGTGATTTTTTGGGATTAGATTGAAATCTATCACATAAACACGCACTAAACATGTTATCGAGTCTACTTGTGCTTAAGTAAAAAAATGATCCAATTATAACTCAATATTTAGTTACATCAACTGAAGTACTTTAATCATCTTTGTCCAACTTTATGGATGTGCTCATTGGAGTGTTCATTACCTTTAAGTTTTCCATTTCACACCTCTTGAGCGTGTATAATATATACCTATTTTGATTGATGAATATCTCATCATTAGTTTTCTTAATTTGAAGGCCACGGAAGAATTTAAGTTCTCATATCATACTCATTTCAAATTTCATGCTCATGCATTTTGAACATTTTTCACAAAGAAAGATATTAATTGAACCGGATATAATATCATCAACATAAATTTGAACAACAATCATATCATTCTTTTGAGTTTTGACAAAAAGATTACTATCCACTTCACCTATTGAAATGTCATTTGAAAGTAGAAATTTGTTCAAATTTTTCATACTAAGGTCTAGAAGCTTGTTTTAAATCATAAAGAGTTTTTTTAGGTTTAATTCATTGTCGGATACTTGTGATTTATAAAATAGGGGGATTGCTCTACGAAACTTCTTCTTGTATAAAACCATTTAAAAATGTACTTTTAACATTTGTTTGATAAAAACTTAATCCTTCATGACTAGCAAATGAGAGAAGCATGTGAATAGACTCTAACCTAGCAACCGGTGCAAAGGTTTCCTCAAAATTAATACATTCCTCTTGATTGTAACCTTGGACTACTAATCTAACCTTCTTACGCATAATTATCCTATTTTCATTTCATTTATTTCTAAAAACCATTTTGTACCAATGATGATTTTATCATTTGGTCTAGCGACTAAATCCTAAACATGATTCTTTCAAAATGATTTTGTTCTTTTTGCATAGCTAGAATCCAAATTCATCAAACTCAACTTCCTTGAATTTTTTTGGTTCTATTTGCGAAATGGAAGCACGGCTATTGAGATGATTTCTAGTAGAAGCTCTAGTAGTAATACATTTTGATGGATCACCGATAATTAGTTCTTTTGGGTGAGAAGAAACGAACCTCCATTATTTTGGTAGAGAATGATCATTTTGTACTTCGGTAGGTTCTACTTCACTTTGTTAGACATTTGCTTCTTCCTTGTATTCAGCTTTTGAATCTTCCTTGTTTTGGTCTTGAATATTCATTTGTTCGAAGGAAATTTCCAATCCTATATCATTAGTAATATTTTTCTCATGATCAAGAAGATTAGTTTAATCAAATGTGACACGCATAGATTCTTCAACAATTAGAGTTCTTTTGTTGAATACTCTAAGCTTTGTTAGTCAATGAATATTCTAGAAAGATTCAATTATCAGACTTTGAATCAAAATTTTCCAAATTTTCTTTTATGTTCAAAATAAAGCATTTGCAACCAAATGTTTTGAAATAATTGATATTTGGAGTATTAATTTTTTTGACTAACTAAAACTCTATTAACAATATAACAAGTGGTGTTAACGGTTTCGACCCAAAAGTATTTTGGCATGCTATTTTCATTAAGCATAGTCCTAACCATTTCTTATAATGTGTGATTCTTCCTTCTACTATACCATTTTATGGAGGAATTCTAGGAACCGAGATATTATGTTCATATCCATTTTCATTACAAAAATTATCAAAAGCTATATTATCAATTCTCCACCATGATCATTTCTAATAATAGATTATCCTTTTTATTTTGAACATTTTTACAAAAATATTTAAATACATTCAAAGTTTCATCTTTCAGATTTAAGAATAAGACCCAAGTAAATTTAGAAAAGTCGTCGACAATGACAAGTGCATAATGTTTACTACCCAAGCTAGCAGTTCTAGATGGTCCAAAAAGGTCTATAGGAGTAGTTGTAGCGGATTTGTAGTTGAAGAGTATAACTTGGGTTTAAAATAACTTTCATTTGTTTCCCAAATTGACAAACATAACAAATGTTATATTTTTCAAACTTCAAATTTGGCAAACATTTGACAAAATAATTTTTGAAAATTGTTCAGAAAAGATTCGTCCTAACACGACATAATCTACTATACTACAATCAAGTATCCTTTTTTAAACTTGATACACATTTTTCATCACCTTCAAATTCAATATTTATGATATAAACATTTTTACTTCAACTTTCCATAAACATTACATCTTTTAATGTAGCATCCTTCATAAGGCAATTAGAAGAATCGAATTTAATATGGTATCCTTCATCACATAATTGACTAATACTAAGTAAATTATGTTTAAGGTTACCTACCAATAAAACGTTTTCAATTGAAGGAGAAGAATGATTACCAATGTTCCCAATTTCAATTATTTTTCTTTTTGCATTATCCGAAGATGTGACATGACCTCCATCATTCTTTTTAAAATTTGATAGTAACATTCTATCACCAGTCATGTGTTTTGAGAATCCATTATCCAAGAACAATTTGCTCTTCATCTTCTTTGGTACTTACCAAAAAATAATTTAATTTTGTATCTTTGGTGCTCATACAAGTTTGGGTCATTGGTAGATAGTTTTAGTGGATTCTCGAATCCGTCTGTTCTTACTTTCAAAGTGTAGCCTCTTTTTGGGTAGACAATTATAAGCAATATATCCATCTTTGTTGCAAAATCTACATGTAGTGTTTGAAGGAGAGGTGTTTGAAAAACACACTTTTGATCACCAATCATCAAATCAAAATTCTTATTACCATGAATGAATTCGCAAATAACCTTAGTTAAATTTTCAACTTTTTCTTTTGAAGAAGAATTTTCTTTAATCAATTAATTATAATCAATATTTTCCTTTTTGAGATCTTTTTGTGTTTCTGAAATTTTCTTCATTTCATTTTTCAATGAGCAATGTTTCTTTTTAAAAATTCAGCTTCAATTTCCATGAAGGATATGTTGACAACTTCTTTTTGACTATCATTTTCATCACGATCATCGTTATAGCTTTCATCCCATGTTTCTTGGAGTGCATTTTACTTGATTCTTCTCTTCTTGTTTGGGCACTCAGTTTTCTTGTCACTGAATTTGTCACAATCATAATAAATAATTTTCTTGCTTATTTATTCACCATTTTCTTTTTTCTTTTGGAAACTCCAATTATTTCAAAATCCTCTCCATTTTTTGACAAGAAGCACTAGATCATCGAGCTCTTCATCACTCATATTTTCACTTGTCGTTCCTTCTTCAATTACCGATTTTAAGGAAATTTGGCGCTTAGGTGGCTCTTTTGATTCCTCTTTGATTTTCCTTGTTTTCTTATTAGTTTCGGTATTGTTGAGCTCGTAAGTCATCAAAATTCTATTAAGTTCTTCCAATGGATATGAGTTGATATATTTGGTATTCTCTATCAACATTCTTAATGACATCCAATCTTCCGATAGTGAACTAAGCATTTTACTTACAAGCTCACCATTAGTAAATTTTCGATCAAAGCCCTTGAGGTCATTAACAATGTCGATAAAGCAAGTAATCATGTCAACAATATGTTCATCATGTTTCATGAAGAAGTTTTGAAATTCTGTAACCGATTAATCTCGATTTCCTTTACATTACTAGTGCCAACATGAGTAACTTCTAATACATGCCAAATATCATATGCGGAATCGCATAATTAAATTCATTTATATCTAAAGCACAATAAAATAGATTTTTAGATCTACCATTTAAAGATTTTTTTTTTATCGTCTTCGTCATACTCCTCTAGGTTTTGGAATGGTTTGATCACGTTTGCAATCAACTTTAATAATTTTTGTAGGCACATAATGACCATATTCAATAACTTTCCAAATATTAAAATCTATTGATTGAACGTAAATCATTATCCTACATTTTCAATAATTATAATGCCCTTCATTCAAGAAAGGAGGATGATTTGTTGAATGCCCCTCAAGAGTTTGAAGATTGTGGTTAGCCATTACTCAAGATTGTGAAATCTTTAAAAAAGAATGAGCACTTTGTTTTTATACCAATTGATAGCCCAAGAATAATTAACCAAGTGAGGGGTGAATTGGTTATTAAAAACATTTTTGAAAAATTAATTCAAGTTTCAGCAAATTGAAAATGAATAAAAACAAAAATGCGCAAGTACGAAATCAATAAGTAAAAGGGAAGAAATTGTGCAAAAGATGTAATTGTGAAGGTTCGATCCCAAACAATGATCTACGTTCTCTCTTACCAAACTCTCCGTCAGAAACAAGACATTTTCACTAAATTTGATTGACTTATGGTGCAATCAATACCCTTACAATGTTTCCGGTGACATGCAAATAAGGAGCACCGAACCTTATACAATATTGAGCTTTTCAGAACCTCGATATGACCCACAAATTTAAAGATAAATGATTTTACAATTTGGAATTTCTCTCTTAGTAAGTGAATAGAAATGAATGAAGTTCAAGTGATAGGTGAGAAAAACATTGATGAGAAAGATTTTTTTCAAAGGTTGATTCAATCAAATGTTTTTCAAAGTGAATAATTTGATAAAAAAAAAATAGGATGTAAGATCAATATAATTTACCTCAAAAATATCTCACTTAAATGCTCTCAAAAGTGTTGTAATAAAAGTAAAGTGAAAATTGTATATAATAGAGGACAAAACACAAAATTCTGACTAACTAGACAACCCATTTGGACGTCCGCATTTTGAACGGGACACTCGGGCTAGCCGTTGTTCGTCAAAATTCAGGACGGTTAAAAAAGTGACATTAGATGAATCGGATGTCTGTTTGGACAGAATTTTCGAGACTTTTTTTCTTGATTATTTTGAAAAATGTAAGCTTTTGAAGGACTTTTTCACTTTGTTTTTCAAGGCAAGTCATATTATAACGAGTTTAAATAACAAATTGAAATACTCACCTTTTGAAAGATGATTTTTATGCAAGTGTTTTTATGAAATAATTCTCTTGTGCATAAAAAATTGTTCATTATGCTTTTAACGATTCATTACTAGAGATTAAAGCGTTATAGCTTTACACATGAATTTGGTTTAAGAATGTATATTGTAGTGATTTTTGTGTTTAGCATCTAAGGTCCCCTATTTTAACTTATTCAAGTTATGACTCCACTTATTCCTTTATAATGCAAAACTTAATTTACGTGTACAAAGGGTATCAAATTAACACATAATTCTAAATATATAAATAATTTTCAGTAAGGCTAATTAACTTACACAAGCAAGCAAATCAAAAAATAATTTTTTTTAGTAATAAAGAATAAAATTTCACATAAGTACATAAAAGAAATAAAAATTCACTATTTTTCCACCCATAAACTTAAATTAGATATTGCTCTCAATGTCGCAAAATGTCATCAATTAAGTAAAATAAAAAGAGAAAATAAGGGAATAAGAGACTCCCCCGAATGTATGTCTGATGGTAGAGATTGATTTGAAACAAAATTCTAGGGCAGATGATCCTCTTGGCTGCGTCCTTTCCCGTATGACCTTATCCATTGTTGGTTAGCGTGTTATTAAGTATCATGTCCATACAAATTGAATAAAATCCCTACAAAATGAATAAAATTCAATAATTAGTGACATAATATGGAATAATTAACTAACAAGAAAATCTAGGGACAGTGGGGATGTCACAGAAGACGAAATAGGGGACGACGACCGCCTATTGCGGCCACAAGTTGCAGCCGCCGTTATCGGATTGAAAAGGGAACAAATGTCAGATTTTATGGTCGTGGACAAAGGATGTGGTATGGGTCATGTCTGCGGTTGCTGTCTGAACAATAAATTTTTTTATTATATTATTTTTTACTTTATAAATGTGTAAGAGTGAAGATACCTAACTAGATATTAGCACAAAAAAAAAAAAAAATACCTAACCTATTATCTAGAAAGCATAATAAATGAAAGGGAAGAAATTGGGTTTCCTCACAATAAGCACTTGTTTATAGTCGATAGCTTGCCTTCGACAATCTACATTATGGAATTTTGAAGAAAGCTTTTGACGTCTTACTTAGTTTGCTTCTTTTGATTTTAATCCACTTCTCATTGATTTTCCAAATCTTACTTTGCCTCTTTCAATGTAATATAACTTGTATTTCATCCTATTCAAACTCAACTATGTAGACATCTACTTCTTTTCCTCAGGCTAAATAAAAAATTCAATTGTTGGACAATCAATAAAGACGACAGAATGTTTGATAATTTTATCTTCATTAATTACCACTTCTTCACTTGGTTGCTTTATAATTTACTTCTCATCCTCTATATGCCCTTCTTCAATAATTGATATTCGGGTTGAATGGTCGTTTCACAGTCTAAATCAGCGGGCAAATGACAATTTATTATTTTCAACCTTTACAAGTGGATTATATCCCCACCTTTTAAATTTCCTCCAGAATACTGCATCCCCAAGCGCATTTTTCTTTCGTCCAATTTGGCAAGTTTATTATAGTATTTTGCTTGGGGAGTTTTGACAAGTTTATTATAGTATTTTGCCGGTACCCCCACCTTTTCAACAGGGGAGGACCAAATCATAGAATCACCATTTCATCATTTTCATCTGTAGGTACATACTCGCAATAGGCATGAAGCTTTCATTTGATCAATTGCTTATTTTCGACATCTTAAATATTGTTTAAAACTCATAAGTTTGAACCTCAGGAGATCAGTGCATATGAACAAGCAATACCTAGTATAATGCATCCGATAACAAAACTCACAGTGAACATCTTCTACAATCATATCCTCTTCGTTCATGTTGGGATTATTGAAAATTTTTTACTCCTTTACCAGTATCAGAATCCTGCATATATTGCTGAATAGTACATGAAAGAATACCAAGTACAAGAGAGATCAGGGTGGATAGCCAAAATTAATGGAAAAAAAATAAAAATAAAAACTTTCAAATTCAATACAAATCAATAAATTCTGTTTAAAAACGTTATTCCCCGTCAACGACGCTAAAAACTTGTTTGGATAATTCTCACAAGCGTACGAGATTATTGACAAGTAATAGATTAATGTTTTAAGTGTATCATCCCACAGAGAATAAACCTTATTACCAATCCGTTATTGAATTCGAATGTATGTAACAAAAAAAAATGTTTGGTTATATATCTAAATTAAGCTACTAACTAACTAAGATGAATTTTAAAATAAAACATCAGACGAATATTTTGGAATTTCAAATTCACTTATTATTATCCTATTTACAATTCTCAACTATGTAATTTAATTTTCGTTCGTGCATTTTTGAGAAGCGATAATCCTATTGTATTCAAATTTCTTTTTTTAAATAAGTTATTTATATTCTAGACGTGATTCGATCCTATTTGTAGTCCGAATTTGAAAGGATAGAGCACATTTATTTACATGATTATCTAAATGCACACGTAATATTATTTTTCTAACATCTATTGCCCGTTTATTAATCATGCAATGTTCTACTTAATTGTGAGATTTCCACTATTACAATCAAGCAACAATTATCTTATTGGTGATCAAACAATTAAATAATGCAATGAAGATACATAATTAATCAATAAGCACAAGAATTCTTAAATTATGTGTCTTTGAATAAAAAAATACATAAATAAATGTTTCATCTTCATCCAACACAAATGAATGTATCATAATATGTTTCTAAAGATAGAACAACAATAAGAATGGAAAAGTATTACCTAAAATTTATAAATACTAGAAAGAGATGTCACTGCCTAATTTTTGTTCTTGATCTTCAATCTGAAGATTTGATTTTTCAAGTTTTTGATATTTATTGATTCAATCCACGTATTAGATTTGTACTCCTCTCCAACTTATGATGAAGTGGAGCATCATTATTGAATGACTTTATGATATGGATGTGATTTGAGAAGTGCGATAGAGATCTCTCAATGATTGTCCATGTCTTGTATTATATAAGGTGAATTAGGTCAAGAAATACTTTTAAGTTGGATTTCAAAAGAGTTCCAATCAAATAAGGAAAGTTGCATTTGCGTGCGCATGATTATGTCTCCGCGCATTCATCAGTATTTTTGTCATATCTTTCTCTTCCGGTATCGGATTGGAACGATTAAAAGTGCGTTGAAAAGCTAACTTAAAGGGATACTATGCGAAAAGTGTCACAATTTTCACTAAAAATCATGAGCAAAACTTGTATGGTTGAAAATTGATTTGTTAAATACTTGCATATATTTCAATGTTTTATTGCATCCAATTGACTCTTGGTAATCTTTAATTATCGTCTTGTGGTCTGAATAAATTTTGAACATTTATAATTTGGTCTTCGAACTTTGAATTTCATCAGTTTTTGCTGATTTTTCATTCTTCTCTTCCAAATTCACTTCAAACCATTAAGTTGTTCCAAAAAAAATGTTAAATACACAAGATTAGGCTATAATTTATCAAAAGTGATACATAATACCTAATTTAAAGGCATGAATAGAAGTATAAAATACACTTATAGCTGCTCTCATGTGGCGACCTATATTTGGTATACATATCTTTTTTTGGGTGTGAGGAAATGTTACTGTGTGATATGAAAGAAAATGAAGAAAAGAAAAGGAAATTGACTTTCCATAAACAACAGCAGTCCTAATGGAGATAGAAGTGGGGTCCTATGGGAGCATGACTTTATGCGCTCAATCATTGCCAAATGTTCAACTACATGTTTAGTGTTGTTCATATAATTTAAAATGATCACTTCGAAAAAATTTAAGGTCTGTACTCTTTGTCATTTTTTATTTTCGATTTTTCAATACAGTAAAAGCACGTTTTCTTTTCCATTTTCGAAAACGCGTTTTCGAAAACAAGTTAAAAATTTATAAAAAAAGACTCAAAACGACAAATTTGTCGTTTTGAGTGTTTTCAATTATAATCTAGTCAAAATTTTCAAAACGCGTTTTGAGTGTTTTCAAAACACTTTTTCAAAATGCCAAAAAGAACACAATTTCAACAATTTCAAAATGGATACTCAAAACATAAAACTCAAAATGAATTCAAAATTCAAAACACAAAACTGAAATATAAAGATAACATCCCCTTATTGTTTGGTTGTTTCACCAAAAAATGATCGAGGGATTTTTCAAGACAAAAGTTTTAATTAAAAATAATATTTATCGTATTGAATCCACATTCACACGTTATTGATAAATCGCGAGATTCATTAACAAGATAGGTACAAGGTAATTTCTTTGAAAATATTTCTACAAAAACTAAGAGCGTGTTCTCTTTATGTTTTCAAGCCGTTATCTGTTTTCGATTTTCCAAAACAGTGAAAACGCATTCTTTTTTCTATTTTCGAAAACATGTTTTTAAAAACAAGTTAAAAATTTACAAAGAAAATCCAGAACGACAAATTGTCGTTTTGGGTGTTTTCAGTTATAATCACGCCAAAATTTTCGAAACACGTTTCGAGTGTTTTTAGTTTAACGTCACCCCAACCACCACCAACGCCCGCCTGCAACACATTGCCGCCGCCGCAACCACGACTATCACCGCCTACACAGCCACCACAAAAACCACCACCACCACCATCCACCATAGCCACCACCACAAAAACCATCCACCACGGCCACGCACCCAAACACCACCGCCACAGAAAAATTCATAGCCCTAAAATACAGAAAAATTAACAACAAATTATAAACATTAAGCCGTCGGAGGTGCGGGCGTTGTCCTCAAAAGCATCGTCGACTGGATCGAACTCCAGCTCGAGCTCAAGCTCGATCGTCGTTGGAGAGAAAGCGTTCTCCTTCAAAAACCTAAAAGATAAAGAACTCGAGAATTTGCTCAACTCGGCTTCGAATTCACCCTTCAGCGTTCCTACAATTACAGCCTCTGCTGCTCTAAATCCCCCTCCGCCAGTGGAAATTGACTTTGTTAGAAAGCTTCAGCCAAGATTGTCCAAATTTCGGAGGGCGTATTCGTCTCCCGACTTCAGGTTGTACCCATGGCCGCAGATTAAGATCGATTTGTTTGCCATTAAGAACGCAATTATTGCGGAGGTCGATGAGGAGGAGGAGGAGACGAACGAGAGGGAGACTTTCAGCAGTTGGAGAAGGGTGAGGTTTAAGAAGAGGGAAAGAGAGGAATGGCAGTTAGGGAAATTCTGGGAGCCGAGAGAGAGAGACGACAGAGAGAGGAGAAGGAGAGAGTGAGACGAGAGAGAGGGGAAGAAACAGAACGGGTTTTCCAATTTTTGATTTTTGAAAATAATTTTTTAAAATGTAAAAAAGAACACATTTTTAACAATATCAAATTGGACACTCAAAACACAAAACTCAAAATGAATTCAAAACTCAAAACACAAAACAGAAATATAAAGAGAACAGCTTGATTATATGAATTGTTCTCTTCAATTATTATTATTATTATTCGAATAAGAAAAGCAAATTACACAAGTTCATATCTAAATTTAGCAAATTTTATTCAAGTAAAATCAAACACATAGATGTCAAAATCTCAATTACAATAAAATTTAGATAGTGTAATTTGCAGAAAACACAACATATGGTAAATTATTAACTTATTTTCGCTATGAAAAGTCATTATATACTAGAGAGAAAAGAGTAAACAATATCACGTCAATTATCGATCTCTTAGAGATCATTATGAAACCACTCATTTACCAACAAAGCAGTTACCATTACATTAATTTTATTGCTCTTGAATATAAGAGCGCGCCTCTTACCATTACTGGCTTGACATATAGAGAATTTTACGAAAATTTATGAGAAATTTTTGTACATATTTTAAAACGTCCTCTCAAATTTAAATGCTTTTTCTCTGAATTTTCTTATCCAATTTAAGCATCCAAGCTTGTACGGTTATTACATAGAATTAGAGGTGGACAAAATGATCAAATTTATCTAGTTCAAACCAAAACATACGGTTCAGTTCTACAAAAGAATTAATAATTCTTAATCTTAGAATCAAGAATCATTTGGTTCTATATCTATATATATATATATATATCAGCGAATCACACACACAAAAAAAAAATTTAACTTTTGTGTGTGGATCATTCTATATTAGTGTATCATTGTTATAAGACATTATTTGGTAATGGGATGGAACTTGATGTTTGTGTATTCAAATTATGACGAAGTTTTGTTTTTTTAATTTAATCTTTTGTGAATAAATTTTATTAGACAATATTTCATTTGATGATTGATAATTTGAAGTTGAATTTGCTGAATGTTTTATGTTTATTATTATTTTTTATTTAGGCATATATTATTAACTTATGAATATGGTGATAAATTTTAATTTGCATTTATCATTTGAAAATTTAAGTAATGGAATCAAACCTAAACCAAACTAGAACCCAATGGCTAGGTTTCGATTTGGTTTCATATCTTTAAAAAAAATAAAAAAATCATTAGTTCATGGTTCGATTCGATTCTTTTGGAATCAAAGTCAAATAGAACAATATCCACCCCTACGTACAATCTTAAACCTATTAGAACTAGTCAAGCTGTTCATTAATTTGACCACAACTAAGAAATTAGCCCTTTTTTCACTCTGTCGGTGTATGATCTTCTTCAAATTCCCCTATCAACATTGGGGTACCTATTCGATTGGTTCAGCGTGTTCATTGATAGTTGGATGGCCTTAAATTTGGTGGCCGAAGTCAAAAATAAGTAAGACTTTCTATCATTTGTAGATAATTTTGAGAATAAACCTACAGGTACAAGAAACTTCCGCAGATTTTGCACAGAAAGAAAGCTGTTTTCCTCTGATTTAGTGCTATCAATATTTTCCTTTACTTGTAGCATTTCTCTAATTTTGAGTTGGAAAGCATAACCAAACATGCTACGTGTATAACTTCTTTACCCTATTTCTCTTCACTGGCTTAGCTTTGCGATGAGATAAAAATTAAATTCAATGTTTACTTAAATCTAGGAAATTGAAATTATTCAAATATGTATAAAAATGAGATTTTATTTAAAAGTAACTTTTACATTTAACCTTAGTCGGTCTCATTTTTCAAATGGATCTCTTTAATGAGTTCGTTTAGTGTTATCCAAGACGAGCCACCCTCCTTCATCGAGTTCCTTGCTGTCTCGGCCACCTCCTTCACCTTCTTCCTGACCTCGTCCCCTTTTTCTCCCCCCATAAGTTCTTTCATCTTATTCTTTAAGCTCTCCGCCTGGACAAATTTGTTACTGGACCCATTTACTGTTTCCACCCTTAACCCGATTTTAATTTCTTCCACTACCATTTTTGCATTCAGCAGTTGCTCTGCCATCATTGGCCATGCCAGTATCGGAACTTCTGCGCATATGCTCTCCAATACGGAGTTCCAGCCGCAGTGACTTAGAAATCCCTGAACGATTTCGTGTTCAAGAATCTGTTTCTGATCAACCCATTCTTTTACCACCATTCCTCTCTCCTTTATCCTGCCTTCAAATTCACTGTTTATATCTATTCCACTCTTTCTCACCACCCACAAGAAGCTCACATTCGATTCTTCAAGGCCACGAGCAATTTCGGTTAACTGTGTTGTTGATATTTCTGCTTGGGACCCGAATGCAACATAGAGAACTGGATTTCCCTGTGCCAGTTTTTGGTCTAGCCATTGAATCCATCTACGTTCCTGGACGGGCTCCATTTTCGGTAGTCGGGTCAAGCACAAGGGTCCAACACAGAATGCTTTGTGTTTAGACTCGCGGTTACAGTACTCTAAATACAGTGGTTCGAGCTCGTAGAAACTGTTCACCAGCAGGCCATAGCTATTGGACATGGCTATATTCGTCTCGATTATGAAGTCGAATAGAGGACCTGAAGGCTCCCGTTGATTAAACGGGTCGTCAAAGTCATTCCTGGTGAGCTTGATCCATGGAAAGCTGGTGAGATTAAAGGGTTCGTCAGCGGACTCGTGTAATGACAGTAGCCCATTGACAGCCGCGTCTCGGCTCAGTGCATTGGCGTAGTTGCTCATACCAAAGAATCCCAGCCGTGGAATGCCTAACTTCGTGGCAGATTCCACCGTCCAATGGAGGAACTGATCCGATACGATACAGGTGACATGAGGAAGTCTTCGCAGAGTCTTTTCAAAGTAGGGCTGCATGAGTTTTGTGGCTCTGGCAAAAGGTAAGAACAAAGACATGGACGAGAGTTTGTCGGTGCTCTCAATTCCGGTTGGTATTCCGGGTATGTCTGCGGGAAATGGAAGGTCGATGATGGTAATATCATCGCCGGAGAGAGAATGAACGATGTACGAACGATTTGCCGGGGTGGTGAAGAGAGTTACCTCACAGCCGCGGTCGAGGAGGAGGCGAGCTAGGTGGAGAAGGGGGATAGTGTGGCCTTTGGACATGAAAGGAAACAGAACCACATGTGGTTTGGGATTGTAAGAAGATAGAAGAGACATGTTCTTGCCTTCGTTTGGGGGAAATGAGAAATCTCAATATGCTTATATATAATCTACTAAACTTTAAAATTAACGGAGACTATACACTTTCAAATTAATGGGGACCCCTACGGGGTGTGGTTTTTCTTTTTCATTGGTTGGGTGCAGGTAAATGTTTGCTCAAGGAACACAAGTGTCTATAAACTTCATGTTTAATTTTTAAAAATTGATAAAAATTCAAGTAAAAATTTATAATTAATTTTGATCATACATTTTATTTGATATATAATTTTTATCAAACATATAATTTTGTCCCAAGCACTATGATTAGGTTCTCGAATAGCTTGTGAGAAGACAGCATGTAATTCACAAAAATGTAAATGGACGTTGATTTGTCAATAATTCATTGAAAATGAAACGGATTTCGTAAAAAATGTTTTCTAATTGTATTGAAGTATGAGCATGTTCTAGATGGATGATTAAAAAAAAAAAAAGGATAGGACAGGACAGGACGTAAATAATACTGAAAGGTACGTTAATGGAATGACTATTCAATTATTGATTTAGTCATGGTAATATTGGTTAGTTCAATCAATACTAGCTTCATCCTAATTCCTAACACCAATTTGAAAATTTAGGTGAATTTTAGGGAAAATCGCAGCAGTGGTCTCAAACCTTTTACTTTTTTACAAATTTCACATTAATCTTCACTTTGTGCCATCCACAATCTCAAACTTTTCAAAAATATGTACTAAATACACAACAATACATAAAAAGTAAAAACTCAATATTTTTCCATCACAGTCTTAAAACATAAATAAGCATATAAATGGGTAGGGAAGAAACAAAGAAGATACTCCCCAAATTTAGTCGGGGTGGTGGCTGTAATGGCATGAAGTGTGAAAGCTTGATTATCGTCTTGATCGTATTGTCCCCTTGGTCAATGTTGGTTTTGAATGTTCTGTGATATCATGTTCCTGTAAAATGAGGAAAAATCAAATATTAGAAATCAAATAACCGGGAACAAGTATTACTTAACCCAAACATCTCATAAACCAACAATAAATTCAAGGGTCGAAGAAGAAACGAAATATGGATGGTGATACCTAATTAAAATTAAACTAAACTATCCTACATCTAAAAGCATAATAAATAAAAGGGGAGTAAGATTGGGTTGCCTTCAATAAGAGTTTGTTCATTATCCTTAACTTGACTTTGGTTTTTTTAGCTACTCAATGTGGCTTGAAAATGGAATTTTCGGCCTTGCTCTTGCAGACCTTTGTAGTTTCATCCTTTATTGTCCACCACTGAAAATTTCCATGTTGATCCTTTTGAATTTCTATGTGTCCACCAACGCTCTTCTTGCAGTGATGATTTGCATAGTCATCCTTTTATTCTATTTTTACCTTCTAAAGATTTTCAAGAAAGGATGGCTACCTGAATGGAGTGTTCATGATGAAACTTTGACGATTGTCTTTCACCCTCGAGATTAGCTTATTTGTTTCAAAATCCAGCAAGGCATGACTAGTTGATATGAATGGCCTTCCCAAAATAACCGGCAGTTGATATGCCTCTTCTATGTCTAGAATGATGAAATCAGTTGAAAAAATAAAGTCTCTAGCCTTGATGAACATATCTTCAACTACTCTAAAAGAGTGCTTTAATGTTATGTCCGCTAACTGCAAGATTATTGAAGTTGCCTTAGAATCTGCCAATTCTAGTTTCCATAATGAGGCAGAGGTGTCAAATTAATACGTGTTCCTGAATATGAGGTAGTTGTATTATCTGAATGCAGTGCAATCATACGACATAGGCTCATTGCGAATCATCCTTGATTACTCTCGATCTCTTCCCTTCTTGCACTTATCTCTAGCAGGTGAAGACCACTTCTAATTGTGATAGCCTGAATCTGTTTCTCTTTTTACTGCCTTTGCACCCTTTGAGGAAATGGAATAGGTGGTACATGAGTTCGTTCACATGGAGTAAATAATTTCCTCGGTAAGTAGGCCATATCAATCTCTATATCTCTAATAGCCAACGCCTGTTCCCGTGAGTTCTTCTCTGTGTCGCTAGGAAAGGTACCCTTGGTTTGTTGGACAATGCACCTGTTATCTGCTCCACCTGATTTTTTGAGTTTTCGATAGAAGCTTGCTGATTCTAGATTGCATTCTCAGTATTGGTGTAAATCCTCCAAGGGTGACCTCTTCTCTTGTTTTAACTACATTTCTGGTGGATTGCCCTTCATTTGATATTCCCAACCCTGATTATTAACCTACGAGAAGTTGGGATGCTTGTTCAAACCTGGATGATAGTTGTTGGGGTACAGTTGTTTTGCTACCTCTGGAAATTTTGTGCATAGATCACTTTTGAAGGTTGAACTATGTGAGTGGAAGCTAATGGGCAACTGGAAGTGATATGATCTACCTCATAACTTGCACAAATGTGGTCGACTGGACTATATTTACACCTGAGATAGATTGTCAAGTTTCTTTGTTATTGCTTCCATTTGTGCTACTAATGCTGTTACTGCATTAATATTATGCATACCGGTTGCTTTCTTTGGAAAGTTCATGTCGGTAGGCCAATTAGCCTGATTTTAGCAATCATATCATAAACTCGTGGGCATCATCAATGTCTATCTTCTAACTGAACCTCCTGCTAAAGCGTCTTCTATATTATGAAATTCAGGGCACAATTCATAATAGAAGAGATATACATGCGCCTACTTAGGAATGTTAAGATTTGGACACTTCCTAAACAAGTTCTTGAACCTCTCCCATGCCTCCGGAAATTTCTCGAGATCCCTCTGTTTAAACGTATGAATTTCATTTTGAATTTGAAGGACTCGAAATGGCAGAAAGAACTTCATGGTGAATTTTTGTACCGTGTCATTCCACGACATGATACTCCTAGCAGGTAATGAATGGAGTCATTCTCTTGCACCTTTCTTCAAGGTGTGAGGGAATATATGCATTCCAAAGGTTTCTCCTTGTGGCTCATGACTTCCAACAACATAAAAAAAGCTTGAATATGCTCATGTGGATTTTCTTTAACTTACCCGATGAACTTGATGTCATGATGATTATGGAAGAGATTGATGAAAATTAGCTCGTACAGGTAGTGTTGACCTACAGTTGACTTCATGTTTTGATTATGACAAATAATTCGATTTGATTTCTAACAAATTGAATTTGATTCAAGTATCGATAACAACGTTTGTTGATGGTTGGAGACAAAAATATCAATACCAAAAGACTCGCATCAGACCATCGATAAAAATTGAGATGGAAGCCAAGGATTCACAATAAATCACTCAAGACAAAAAACTTCAACAATCAAACATCAAAGATATTAGATTAAAATATTTTGCATTCATATGTAAAGGTACAACGCTTTAATCATTGGTAATGAGTAATTTTTTAAGCACGAGACAATTATTTCTTAAAAATACTTGAATAAAAATTATTTTTTGAAAGGTAAGTATTCCAACTTGATATTCAAACTCTTTACAATATCACTTACCTTGAAAAATAAAGAGAAAAAGTGTCATTCGAAAGCCTACATTTTTCAAAACAATCAAGAAAGAAAAATTCGGGGAAAACCTATCCAAGTGGACATCTGATTCCTCCAACGGTCATTTTTTAACCATTCTAAATTCTGATGCATAGCGGCTAGAATGGTTGTCCAGTTCAGAATGCGGACATCCGGATTGGTTGTCCGATTAGTCAGGATTTTTGGCGTTTTGATTTTTATAAATATCATTTCACTTTGCATTCATTATAACACTTTGTGGAATATTTAATTATGATATTCAAGAGCTAAATTATGATGATTTTACATCTTATTTATCTTTATCAAATCATTCACTTTGAAAAACTTTTGATTGAATTAACCTTTGAAAAACATCTTTGTTATCAAAAAATTTCGCATCTAACACTTGAGTTTCATTCATTGCTATTTATTAAAGTATTAGCCTATTTCTCTTGTTGTACTAAACTTGATTATATCATTTATTAAGAGAGAGGTTTCAAATTATAAAATCATTTCTCTTTGAATTTGTGGGTCATATTAAGGTCTCGAAAAGGTCCATATTGTATAAGGTCGGTGTTTCATATTTGTAAGTTATCGAAAGTATTTTAAGGGTTTGGATTGCACCATAAGTCAATCATATTTAGTGAAAAGGTCTTGCTCGTGATGGAGAGCTTGGTAACGGATGACGTAAATTGTTATTTGGGATCGAACCTCCACAATTACATCATTTGCAAACTCTCTTCCCTTTTACTTATTGCTTTCGTACTTGTGCATTTTTTATTTGATTAATTTGTTTATCTTCAACTTGTTTAACTTTGAATTAATTTTTTGAAAAAAAATAAAATTCAATAACAAATTCACACTCTCTTAGTTAGTTATTATTGGGCTATTAGGTAGATTATTGGAGGTTGCACTGGTACAGGTACTGGATTAACATAATCCCCAACTAATATATGGCCATCATGGTGATGTTGTTGTTCTTATGGTGGTGGTGGGTGAATTGGATCAAATATTTGATTCTCAAACATTT
Source organism: Fraxinus cuspidata (assembly GCA_903798385.1). NCBI lineage: Eukaryota > Viridiplantae > Streptophyta > Magnoliopsida > Lamiales > Oleaceae > Fraxinus > Fraxinus cuspidata. The sequence goes on from CAIGRP010041598.1 coordinate 27,721, forward strand.
CCCTTGTTTCTCTTTGTTCTTTTCTACGATGTCTAAATGTTCTTTCGATCTCGGAATCCAATTGTAGGAGCTTGATTTCTTCAAAAAAATTGCATAAATCGTTGTTGTTATGAAAGAAGTAAAATGAAAGAAATTAGATAGTAAAATGAATAACCTAAAACAAAATAAAATATGGAGTCTAATAGAAACAAATAAACTAGAATTAAAACCATTATGTCCAAGCAACGGCATCAAATACTTCTTCGGACAAAACTTGCAAGTGTACTAGATCGTTGCCAAGTAATAATGTAGCGAGTTGAGTTATCGTCCCACGAGGAATAAATATAATTGTAGTTTACTAGTTTCTACCAAATTCGGTGATTGTAACATAAAAGAGTTAATATTTTTGTTTTGATTAACTAAACTATGAAAGTTATAAGAGGTTGATTTTTAATCAAATATGATATGAATGTATTGGATTTCATTCACCTATTAATGTCTAGTTACAATTCTTGATTTATATAAGTTAGCATTATTAATGTGTTTACGACAATCAATTATCCGCTCATATCTAATACTCTCTTCCAAGATATATTAAATCCATACTCAACATGATCTGATCATATTCCTAGTTCGAATTCATATATAAAGTACGCATTCAATCACATGATTATCACACACGATTGCACACGTCATAAATATTATTTCTCATATCTATTGTCCTTGGGTTAAATACACAATGTTCTACTTATTGCGAGTCTCCCAACACTATAAATAAGTAATTAGTTGTCTAAGTGATAGCCAAACATTCAAACAACACATTATTAATGCATATTCAATTTCAAACACAAGAATTAACTAAAGAAACGATAAGTATTGAATTAAAAAAGCTATAAATCAATGAGTTTAATCATTCATCCTATAAATAAAATTATTTAGCCCACATTTCTATATGAAAATTATACAAAAGAAATAGAAACATCACCCAAGGCAAGGAATACGTTGAAAAACTTGAAAACTCAAAATCTTCACTTTAATCTTTAACCCAAGCTTTGAAATCTCCTTTCTTTAATGTAAATTCTCTCTCTTATGCTCAAAGCATGATAAAAACTAGGTTAGACTTGTTTTGGACGTGCCTCCCTATAGAGTGTAAAAAGATTGCATTCCATTGTTACTAAAAATGAAAAGGAAACAAGAATTTTTTTCCCCTCTTTTTATCCATGCCCACGCATAGTAGACTTGATTAAGCCTCAGTATCCCCATATAGACTTGATTACAATTTTGGGGACAAATTTACGAATTGGTCCGTGAACTTTATTGTGTGTGTGTTTTGGCCTTCTTCGACAATTTTTCAATCTGTTGACTTCTCTTCACTTCCAATTAGCCATCTGCATTCTTATATCACTATCTTGCAATTCGAACCCAAATTTCAAATTATTGCACTTTAACCTCTAAAGTTTAGATTTCATCATTTTTCTCTATTTTTCCTTTGTTTCTTCCAATTCTTCATCAAATTATTTAGTTTTGCCTATTAAATAGAGTATACAATGAATTAGGCAATATTTCGTCAAAATAACTATAAAATATTATTATTTAAGGTCCGAATAAGTCTGTAGAATAAACTTATCACCAACCGACTGAAAGCATAGGCATACCTAAAAGGTCTCTGCTTTAACACGAAATGGGGTGCTGCGCTTTTCCTTGTACAATGGGTTAATAGTTAGACCAGCTTCTTGGTAAGAGTAATGTGGCACATGCTGGCTTTGCAATTAGCCATTGGCTCTACTCCCGCCTCCATGCTCTCAAAGAGGTGGTATCACATGTCCACGTTGCATTAAGAACTGTCTTATAGAGACATTCTCGTCATCAACACGTTGCAAGTGGATAGACATGTAAGCTATTTGAATTAACCTGACCAGTCTTCTCGATGACCTTCGTTTTCTTCTTCTCCGGGTATTCCTTTTTGTTAAAATAGAAAGACTATCATGCCTATTTCTCCTCTGGTTCTCATTGCTGCTTGATTTGCTTTCACTCACAAAAATGACCACCTAAGAACCATAATACGGAATTAGCTAGGATGGTTGTGTCCAAAAGAAATCACATAGCCACCAGTCAATTTTGTTAGTCAGTTAATTCTTACTGGACCTTTCTAGGCAATTCTTTTTTCTCATGTGTTCTTCTCTCGTGATTTTGGTAAGAATTTTCATAGAAGTCGTCAAACTCGACCTAAAAATAGTATTTTATAAAGTCAACGACATTAATTTTCTCCCTCAATTTCGGCGAGGTTTCCTGTCTCGTTGAAAAATTTTGTGTATTTTTGAAGTGATGAGCGAGAGATTGAGATTCCGACGTTCTTTTAGGTAGAATTTTATGAGAAATTTTATTTCAATCTCTATGTTTTTTAGAATAGAATTCAGATCATTTATTTTATTGTGCAATGGTCTATTTATGTGATTTATGAGGACATTTTAGTCATTTTGTGAGTCTAGATTCCTCGTCATCATGTTGGAAGTCATGATTAAGTTCTATTTATAGGTGATTTTCAAGATAGAATTCGGATCCTTTATTTTATTGTGCAATTGTCTATTTATAGGCAATTCATGAGGTCATTTTAGTCATTTTGTGAGTTAGTATTTCTCGTCATTATGTTGAAAGATATTACTAAGTTCTATTTTCAAAGATTATGGATGTTCATGCTTTCGGAGCTTAGTGCACTAAAATTTAGGTTGATTTGTTAGAGTTCGCATTAAAGTTACTGTCCATGTCTCGAGGCTATCCAAGGCCTCTAGTTATGTCTATGGTCGAGGCCTCTAATCATGTTTTTGGTCAAATATTAGTCTTCGACTTCTCTGCTTGTATAAGCATCGACAATTGAGGAATTCTTCTAATTCGGTCGGCATCAACAGCTGTATATTATTTTGGGGCACCAACAAAATATCTTTAACTTTTGATATTATTATAAACATGGAGTAAAACATAAATAACACAATTCATCCCAATTAAATCGTAAGAAATACGGTGACGAAAGCAGAAATCTTGCACTCTCACCAAGCAAAATCGAAATCATGAGAAGAAATTTTAAATAAATCAACTCAACAAGGTTAATGGTTGCTTCAACTACCTTTTATTCAAAGTTTTCTTTCCCAACTCAACATGTTTGTATTTTTATGATTTTTTATTCAATTAGTTCCTATTTTGTATGATTTTGCTTTTGTTGAGGTTTTTTTTTTTTTTTTTCTAGCATATGAAATTTTATCTTTAGATTAATAATTTTGAGTTAGTACATGTTATAATTCCGATTTTTATGAATTGAACTCGAGTAATATATATGAAAAATCAACTTTGGGTCAATTCAAGTAATACATACAAGGTGTTTATGAAAAAATGTATGTACAAATACGAGAATGAGAAAAGTAACATACTCTGTCACTTTTTTTTTTTCAAAAATGTCGCAGCCAATCCCAATTGAATGTTTTTGGATCAATTAAAGAGATATATACATGTGTATTTTATGAAAAATGAACCACGATTGAACATCCAACAATTCCATCAGTGTTCTAGCTTAATTTCAATTAAGCTAAACACATAAAATTTTCCTTTTTGGCGTTCACAAATTCTTCCATTGGTTCGAAGCTTGGGTATTCTTCATCATCTCACCAATGAAGGAAAACCTGATGAAGAAATTGATGATGAATCGGGTAAGAAAAGTCCAAACCCACAGCACCACCTGTGGCTCAACAATGACTTCATCCTTACCTCTTGGCTCGGCACTATGAAGGAAGGTGTATTAAGTCTTTTTTTTTTTTTTTAGGCTGGAACAGAGATTTTAAGTCCATATGTGACAACATTGCTGCTATCACAAAGTCAGTTTCTGATCTTGACAAAGTATTCCAATTCTCACTAGGATTGGGACCAAGGTATGAGAATTTTTCCCTTGCAATGCTTGCTAAACCTCCATATCCTTCATTTGGACAGTTTGTATTAGCTCTACAAGGACATGAGCAAACATTAAAATCAAACAATGAAGAGGAGAAAACATTCATTGACATGCATATTTCGGACAAAGGGGACGTGCTCGGAACGGTCGTGGAGGACGAGTACCTTTCAATTCAAGAGGAAAATGTTTTACCCCTGCAGGCCGCTACAATGCACAATCTGGACAAATGAGTACTCTTAAGGAAATGGCAAACACAATTTCAAACATCTGAATATCAACTTCAATCAACAACAAAAAAAGGACAACAATCTTTAGACAGCAGCCACCACGATCAAACAACACTAATGATACAGACAAGGTAATTTGTCAAATATGTGGAAAGGAAAATCACTCTGCAATTGAATGTTGGTATCGGTTTGATTACTCATACCAGCCCGAAGATCATCCTCAAGCACTTGCTGCTTTCTCCTTTAATGACTCCGATAATCATTCATTTATAGTGGACTCCGGAGCTACGTCACACATGACAAATGACGCAGGTAAATTGTCATTTATTAAACCTTATCATGGGAATGATGTCATCTATGTGGGCAATGGAAACACTTTACCTATTTTTTACACTGGTGATGCATGTGTGGTTACTGATGAAGGAAAATTGAATTTGAATGATGTGTTGGTGGTCCTTAAATTGAAGAAAAATCTGTTATCTGTTGGAAAATTTACTTCAGATAATCTGTGCACTTTTGAATTCACATCATCTGGGTTTATTGTTAAGGACCGAAACCAGCGGACGATCGCGAAGGGGCATAAGAAAGGACAGATTTACTCTTTAGAAGGAAATAATCAAGCTGCTCTTAGTGCAATAAAGAATGGCAGCTCCAACTCTATTTTATCAGCGATTGGGTCATCCAAATCCAAAAATTCTGTCTTGGTTGAAGGAAAGGAAGATCAATTACAAACTAGATAACAAAGTCTACCATATGTGTTAGTTGCCAATTAGGATAGATTTGTAAACTGCCTTTCAATCGAACAAATAAAATATCTGAGTATGCTCTTGAAAAGATACATTGTGATGTTTGGGGACCAGCTCCCTTGGAGTCCAAGCAATATTTTCGATTTTATGCTATATTTGTTGATGATTTCTCGAGATACACGTGGATATATCCTTTAAAAAGGATATCAGAATTTCTTGATCATTTTCTTAAATTCAAAGCATTAGTTGAAAATCAGTTTGATCGGAAAATTAAAATTTCCCAATGTGATGGAGGAGGTGAATTTAGCTCTAATGCATATTTGGAGCATAAATTCACCTCCTCCATCGATAATGCATATTGCTAACAATGGAATTGAGCTACATGTTTCATGTGTAATGTGTTATGTCCTAGGTCCAATCAACTTTGGAGCATAAACACTTTTAATATATAAATTATCGATGCATATTTATGGCAATATCTATTATTTAGCGGAAATAATATTCTAATAAACTAAATAATAGAATCCGTATAATCAAGTCTTGGTGATTTGTTAATCACAAAGAGTTGTGATTGAGATATGCAAATTACATATGACTGAATCTTAAATCGTCTGTGGTCGAANTTTTAATATATAAATTATCGATGCATATTTATGGCAATATCTATTATTTAGCGGAAATAATATTCTAATAAATTAAATAATAGAATCCGTATAATCAAGTCTTGGTGATTTGTTAATCACAAAGAGTTGTGATTGTGAGATGCAAATTACATATGACTGAATCTTAAATCGTCTGTGGTCGAAATAATAACGAGATACGGATATCGTTATTACGGATAGACCATCACGTGTGGCATTCTTACTTGTGAAGTTAGTAGTTGATCTCACAAGCTAAAGTGTGGTGACATTTGAATGATCTCGTGGATGTTTGGTTATAGAACAAAATATTGGAGACCTGTTAGGAGATTCCACATGAGTAA
>CAIGRP010041622.1:0-15047 GCA_903798385.1 Fraxinus cuspidata
TGTCTGTACTTGATGAGGAATCAGTCGAAGTAGGAGAATCAATTGAAAATGGAATTATCACATCTGTTACTCATGGTGTTATGTCAGGTAATTGTCACACTTCATCCCGCAACTTCTAGTTCATATAATGCCTTCTATTACAATAAACTCGTGGTAGAAGTATGAGAGACATTGGATTCCTTGTTAGTTCACAGCAATGACTGGGTGTCATGGATAAGCAGTTTAAGAAGTGTAAAAAGTTCCTTCTTTTAGAAGTAATTCTTAGGATGCTCTTGAAATAAGAATCTTGCTTATTTCCAAATTTCACTGTTACAAAATATCTAGTTTCAAACTTATTGTCCAAAAAGATCACTTGCAAGTAAAACTTTTAAGCTTAACCAATCATGCGAGGTCCATTGGTGTACATTATGCTCTCTCCCCGCCCCTCAAATGCACGTCACATTGTTATATTCCCAATGGCATAAACGTGTGCCCGTTTTTGTTTGCCTTCAAATGTCTCACAGCTTGCTTTCATTTTTGTACATAGTGAACAATTACTTTCAGTGTCTGGAACAAGGACGTGCTGCAATCAAGCCGCTGTCTGATTTTCTTAGGAAAAAGTTGCGGTCTAAGGTACTAAATGACGTATCTGTAGCCGTCTGAATTTATTGATGGCAATGCATAGGATCTCAGCATCAGAAAATACTTTGATTTTCTTGGTATGTTACGAATGCTTTGTATATGATTTTCCGTGCTCGCTGAATCCGCTTGAAGCTAGATGTTCTGTGAAATAGTTTTGCAGGAAAGTATAAATTAACTACCATTTAGCTTAGATTGAGGACATGTTGTTCATTGAGGAGCTTTTGGCATTGACGCTATTTCTGCAGAAATTATATACATACTTCTCTAAGAGTTTATCTTCAATTAATGAAAATACATGTAACTGACTCAGGCTGTTCAGTACTATGATTCAACTCAAATCATTCTTAAAAGAAATGTTAAGGGTTCGAATATTGGGAGCACGCTTAAAATTCTTAAGGGGTAAAATGGGCTGAGCTCTCCTATAACGAACAATACGTAAATTAACTATTTGTACACAGCAGCCTACTCGTTACACAAGTATTTAATATTTATGGACTTGTCTCCGTCTCTTCCAAAAAGACAGCTCTCCTAGTGTCAACAAAATCATTCTATTTATGATGCAAAAAGTTAATGGTGCTTATTGCGTTAATTTTCTTTTATTGTAATATTAAAAGATTCTAATTCAGTTTCTTTGACACGTTTCAAATGTCTAATGATGGGACTGGTTCGTGTAAAATTCTTATTGACTACGCTCTGTAAATGAAGTGTTAGGATCATATTTTTTAAAATTATGAAGATGGATGGAATTAAGTATAATTGTGGTTGATGATACAGAAATTTACTTTCATATTAATTTAAAAATTTTACAATATCTTCAACCTCAAACACGCCATTTTATTTCCAAACATAACATTAAACACAGTTCATCGGCATTATCACACCACAGACAGACACAGACATCATAAAGTTACCAGCAAGATCAAAACGCAAAAGGAGTGATCAACCAGAGATCTCAATGGATTTAACCTCAGACTTCTTCACTTCTTCCTTAGGCACAGTCACAGTAAGCACCCCGTTCTCCATGCTAGCCTTTACCTGGTCCGTCTTGGCATTTTCCGGCAACCTAAACCGGCGAAGGAACTTACCACTGCTCCTCTCCACGCGATGCCACTTGTCATTCTTTTCCTCTTGCTCTTTGCTCCTCTCTCCACTAATCTGAAGCACTCCTCCTTCTTCAACCTCCACCTTAACCTCGTCCTTCTTGAGTCCCGGAAGATCAGCTTTGAAAATGTGGAGTTCTGGAGTCTCTTTCCAGTCTATTCGAGCATTAGCAAATGCAGAGGTTTCGCGGGCAGAGCTTGGGACATTGGCTACCGAGCTTGAGAAAGGGAAGCCCTCAAAGGGATCCCAAATGTCAAGAGAGAATGGATCGAAAACGTTGCTTCGTCTGTTGCCAAAGAAGCTTGGAATGAGAGACATTTTATCGAATGGATTTCTTGAATCGCAATACGAGGATTTAAAATTTCTTGTAATGGCTGAATTAAAGCTTCCAAATTTCTATTATGGATGTAGTCCGGAGGGTCATTGTATATATATAGGAAGAAGATGGAGACTGGAGTTTCTAGCGCTTTCACGTCGTTTCTTCGAAAACATATCCGTGGGGACCATCTGCCAGCATCTTCGACCGTAAAAGAATTAAAATAATAAAGAAAAGTAATGTGTAGAACAGACCAGATCTTTCTTTAAAGTTCGATACTCTAGACCTAGTAAATAAAAGAATTAGCATCGGGCCATTTATTTTGAAAATAATAATAATAAAATTATATATATATATATATATATATAATTTTTTTTCAATTGTAATATTTTTAAAAAAATGTGTGGTTAAGAAGTAGGAAATTTTTTTGAATTTACTTACAAAATATTTTATTGTGTGATGATGCGATTAAAAAAAGTCTAAAAATTAAAGAGTTTTATTGTAGAACAGACAAATAAGAACTTAATTAATCTTTCAATGAATATTTTATAGACACACAGGTTATCTAAGCTCTTGCTTGGGTTCTGTTAAAATGTTTTTGTGGAAAAAATATATTTAGGAATAGTTATTTTTTGAATAATATGTAGCTAAAAATTAAGAGAGAATTTTGAATTTATTTGTAATATTATTTATTGAAAAATATGTGATTAAAAAAGAAAAGAGAAAATTACATTTTGAAAAAAATAAAAATAAAAACCCCAATCATAAGTTAATATAAAAGTCTTAGCATACTGATTATAAAAAATGGGAATAGGCAAGCTCTTATTTAGTTTTATGGTGATTGGTACAATATCTCGTAACGTTTACCTATTTTGAGCATTATCCTCTAATTTATGTTTTGACTTAAATTATTTTCTAAATCAGCAAAATTTTTTGGAATCCAAATTTTTTCATCATTTTTCTTCATAAAATCTTATAAAATGACGATTTTATCTTCACATATAAAACAAATAATTGCAATCAGAGTCTCGAATCTTATGAGCATTCTTGTGATTTAATTAATCTTCATACAATCATATGTTATCACTCTTTATAAAGATATAATAGGATCATATATGAGGATATGTTTAGTATTAGTCAAGAGAGATCATTAAATAAAATAGGAACATTTATCTTTAAGTTCAAATTAGTGTTGTCAAATTCTTGAAATGATTTTAAAATAAAAGATTATAGAAGGATTCGAAATTTTAGTGTTTCCCTTTAATTGCATTTCATAAACGCGTACCAATTAGTATAAAGCTTGATAGTTAAATTAGTTACAGGTTAAGTTGCACTTGTAAAACTAAAAGAATTTTGATGTCGCGATTAAAGTTAGGCTTGAGTGGAATCAAATTGAATAACGTGGTCTATGAGGGAACGATACTTGAACTCACACCCCTCTACTATTTATAACAATATCATACACTAGCGAATTAAAGGAACGGTTACATTTTTCATGCTAATGGGTATTTTTGTGTAGGACATGTAATCAAAGGTATATCAACAATCTTTGACACCTAATCTTGCGGAATTTTAAATTCATCGGAGAGAAGCTTGAATCAACCACCTAGGCGTCGATCAGCCTCATCCTCAAAACTTGCAATCTGAACCGCAGTATAGACTTTTTTTTTTTTTTTGAGCTTGTGATGTTATTTTGTGTTTATCCTATATATCACGTCAAAGATCATATATTATACGTATACAAAACTCAATAATGAAATTAAAAGTGATATTTTTTATTTTTATTTTTTTGTTTTTAAAACTCAAAGAACAAGAGGAGATAGAGAACAATCAAAACTCAAGTGGGTTTTTTATTGGATATCAATGTCCCATATTATAGTATTTAAAATGAGAGAAACGATCATATTAGAATAAACTCTTCTTTATTAAATAGGACTTATATAAGTATTCTAATAAGATCAGAATCATAAATAATTATCATACAATTTTATAACACTTCCCCTTTGATAATTATTTGTACAGTAACTATCTCGTTCAAAATCTAGTTTGGCAAAAATTAAATGGGATAAAATTACCAAACAAAAGAAAGAAGAGTATAAGTAATTATAACAAAATTGGAATAGTAAAATGTTATTTAGTTAAAACCTTATTAAGAAAATTCAGTGAAATAAAATTTGAGCAAAAGAAAAAAGAGTACAACTAATTCCCTAATTTCAATAAATAAAAATCCTAGCATTGAGTCATCCATACCTTGAAAGTCATTGTCTTCAATTTCACATTTCCGTTGAAGTATGTTTCATGATGTCTTGTCATAACGTTCAAGAATTATCATCTTCATACAAGATTTTATCAATAGTTGATGACCGTAATAACACAATGATTCGAAAAATAGCTCTTGTTATATTCTTAATGAGTCTCATACATATGAGTATTTTTTTTTTTTGTAAATATCTTGTACGTTATGAACATTCATTACACGAAGAATATCCCTCGTTAAAATCTTATTAAAAAAATTCACTGGGGAAAATCATAATGAATGAAAAATATTATATTATTCGTTTGAGTACATAACAAAAGTTACCTCATTAAAAATGTTTGTCAATTAAAAAATAGTACAAGCGTATTTATTCCACTCACAATATTATCACTTGAATTATATGCTTCAGGCATGTTAAATTCTTCAAGAATAACATTAGTCATGCCAGATGAGTCGACGATAATCGCATTTCGAACTTCATGTATCGTCAGAATAATGAGATATGAAATTATGATTGCATCCATCCCGATCTTTACAAAATTTATTATTTTTGAAGCCGTACATTACATGTTACGACTTCATTTTTCTCATTTACTTTCGCATAAGTATATATTATTTAACTGTTCGAATTGAAAGTTCAAAAACTTCATATTTCTATAGGAAGTTCAATTTTTATATGACCTAACATTTTTTTTTATCAATCGATATGTTTTGAAGAGTTTATTTCAATATCCTTCATATTCAAAATATGAAGCGTCATAGCATATCAAAAGTGTTGTCGACAAATTCTTATTTTTTATTCCATTTTTCTCATAATTATATGACCTATTAAGATATCTTAATTTTTCAATATTTCAAATACTTGAACTTCTTCTGACGTTTTATAATTGTGTCTAATAAATGGGACTATCTATTCTATTTATTTTCCTTTTTTCAAGAATTTTTATCTTTAGAATCGAATGTCACAATGCTTCAGATGTGTTATCCATATAATTCAATTGTTTTGTACTCATAAGATATCAATATGAGATGAAGCGTCTATAGTTGATAAATGATATTTTATTAATTATGTATAGGCCAAAAAGTGCATCGTGCAATTGAATTATCCATTCATATGGTCAAATGCGAGGATATAGATAGCACAATATGATGCATTATGTATTATATTTTACTAGTAGTATATCCCCCTAATGCTGAAGAAACAATTTAATCAAATTGACAGTCAACTAACTGTGTTATAAAATATCACATGTAAGAGTTTAAGACATTTTTTATAAAGGTCAAACTAAATATGTATTATCAACATTTTTTAATATTCATCTCAGTATACTGTAGTGGAGCAATTATATATATTTCAATATCAAAATAATTAGATGAAAAAATTGCGCTCCGAACATAAGCTATATATGGCCAAAAGAAACTTTGATGTTGACACCATCCCAATAGCATTCCTGAGATAGAGTTGGGAAGTGCTTCTTTCTCAATATAAATTATTTAAAAATTAATTGAGTGTTAATCAAATAATAGTCTTTAATCATTTATTACCATTCAAACTAACATTTATAAAAATGTTGATATTTTGGCTCAATAACATTAACAAGACACACCGTCTTAATTGTTTAATCTGAAAAATTATATTTATAATTCAAAATTCAAACAATAATTTTGCAAATTTCAGGTTGCGAACACTATGTAATCATCTAGTAGAGATATCATATCTATTTGAAACGAATAATATTTAGATGGTCAACATGAAAGGTTACAAGACCCCCTTTTATCACCCTATTTAATTTTTAAAATTATAAGAATTTAGTCGCAACTTTAATTAGTGATGATCAACACCAATTTATAATATAGTGAATAATTAATGTTATACAGAAATCTATTGGATTAAGGGATGTTTTGATTCTTCGTTAAATATCCATTCAAATTCTTAATAAAATTTTGCATCGTTGTTGATTTAGGATAGTTAGATCGATCATGCTAAATAATGTAATATGATAATTATTGAACTTTCGGTTCATTACTTTGTTTCAACCTAACCAATATCAATATAGTATCAATCATGACACACATTTTAGACACTTAGCAATATTCTCTTTAATTTAGCCCTTATTTGATGACCATTATAAAAAAAAATTGAGAAAATGATATTTTAAATAGTATATTTTGAAGAATGTGTGATTAAAAAGTTGAAAAAATATAAGTTTACATGTAGAATATTTTATTGCGTCCATGTGTAGTTGAAAATGAGTAAGAATAAGGACTTTCAATTTAAATAGATACTTAGTAAAGAATAATAAACCTTTCATTTTGGTGCCTTAAGGGACGAGGCATGGTATAGTTAGATTCTTTTGTGCTTCAAGTTGTCGAGTTGAAGTTGATCTAAGATTTTAGCCATGTTAGAGCGTCATCCTCCAAGGCATAATGGTCGAGGTCGTGATTATGTTTGAAGCACTTGTCACTTTGGTCTGGGGTGTCGATGGTCATGATGAGCACGGCCTTTTGTTTCACAAGCAATAATGATTGCAGTTGTCAGGTGTGACATGAGCATGGGGCACGGCGAAGTATCTTAGTTGTATTTGAAAAGGAAATGACAACTTTGATATTAATTTATCGCATTTTAAACTTGATAAGTTGTTAGCTATTGATCTTAATATGAGATCAACGGAAGATATAAATAAAACCTTTGTTGATGCCAAACTCATTCGAAAACGTCTAAAACTATCTTCTAGAACTATCCGTGAATTTTCTTCTTTATCTTCTCTTCAATCTTCAACTTCTGGTTGAAAATTTTCTATGATATCCATATGAGATTGTAAGTCTCAATTATTTTTTGGTGATGCAGATTAGGGTTGAGTTCTTCTGATCCCTAAATGTAACCGTCTATTCATAGATCAAACTTTTTTAGGCTTCTCTTTGAAAGAAATAAAATGTTAGTAACCTGAATCTATTTTTTATTATATTCTGATGCCTCCATAAAAAGGTTGAGAGTCTTTTGTCATTACCGTTCGAAATTTATATGAACTTCTAAAGTATTGCCATATCAACTGAAATCTCTTAATTTTGTAAGAAAGAATATCATTTATTTCCTATAACTTAGGTAGGAATTGCAATGTTGGTAATAAAAAGAGAGCTAATAACATTTGCAGAAGTACAAAAACAACAGAAACTTACTTTTATATTTATTTTAAGAGTTCCACAATATTTCCAACCTTAAACACGCCATTTCATTTCAAAACACGAGACATTCAACATTGTTCTTCGAGATTATCACACTACAGACAGACATCATAAATTCACCAGCAGGATCAAAACGCATTCGAAGTAATCAACCAGAGATCTCAATGAATTTAACCTCAGGCTTCTTCACATCCTCCTTAGGCACGGTTACAGTAAGCACACCATTCTCCATACTAGCCTTTACCTGATCCGTCTTGGCATTTTCCGGCAGCCTAAACCGGCGAAGGAACTTGCCACTGCTCCTTTCAACGCGATGCCACTTGTCGTTTTTTTCCTCTTGCTCTTTGCTCCTCTCTCCACTGATCTGAAGCACTCCTCCTCCTTCAACCTCCACCTTAACCTCTTCCTTCTTAAGTCCGGGAAGATCAGCTTTGAAAACGTGGGCTTCTGGAGTTTCTTTCCAGTCTATACGAGCATTTGCAAATGCAGAGGTTTCCCCGGCAGAACTTGGGACATTAGCTACGGAGCTTGACAAAGGGAAGCCCTCGAAGGGATCCCAAATATCGAGAGAGACTGGATCGAAAATGTTGCTTCGTCGGTTGCCAAAGAAGCTTGGAATCAGAGACATTTTGTCGGATGGATCTCTTAATCTTAAATCACAAAAAAGGATTTGAATTTTCTTCTGATGGCTTAATCGAGGCTTTGAAATTTTCTTTGATGAATGCAACTCAGTGAGTCAAGATATATATATATATATATATATATATATATATATAAATATATATATATATATATGTAAGAGGTGACGATTCTAGGAGTTTCACGGCATTTCTTAAAATTTCCTTGGGGACCGTCTGTCAGCATCTTCGACAAAAAAGAATTAAAAATAAAGAAAAATATTTCTGTAGAAAAGACGAGATCTTTCTATAAAATTCTATAGAAGAATTAATTTGACTTCCAATGGGATACAAAGAAATGCATGTAGCCGAATATAAAAGAATTAATCACACTTCCAATGGGATACAAACACGTCACACGTGTTTTTTAAAGAAACGCATGCCACATTTGAACTCCATTAAAATTGTAATTTAATTTTTACTATCTTATTATTAATTACATATTTTCAATGAAATAATATTACACGTAAATTTAAATTTATTTTTTTAACCACACATTTTTCAAAAAAAAATATTATTTCAAAAATATCTTATTATTAATTACATATTTTCAATGAAATAATATTACACGTAAATTTAAATTTATTTTTTTAACCACACATTATTCAAAAAAAAATATTATTTCAAAAATTAAAATGACAAATAATGAGGGCCAAAGATGAGCATAAAAGTTTTAGCATACTGATTATATTTAAAAATGTATTTTTTTGACCTTTTTACTAATTGTTTAGTTTTATAATAATTTTACTAAACATTATTATTTTACTTTTGTGTATGTTCGTCAAAGTTTGTTATTTTATTTATTTTTATCTATACATTTTTTACTAAATTATCACACGATTCTTGAAATCCATAATTTATAAATAGCATGTAACACATAATTTATTAAGTGCCATGTTTTATATATAAAATGTCTAAAAATTGGAACGTGCATTTACACGTGGTTCATAAGAGCGGACTGGTTTTCAGAAAAGGCACGATTTTTGCTATAGAATGAGTTAATTAATTGGTAGGTGTTTTTGTATAATCAATTTTTTGTTGCAAAATCATTATAGACTAGGTGGAAGCTGCTTGCCTCCACGCTTTTACGCTTTTTAACACCTAGAATGAGTTAATTAATTGGTAGGTGCATTTACGCTTTTTAAACACCTAGGTCGAAGCTTGCCTCCACGCTTAACCACATTTTACGCATTTTAGAACACTGGATAATAATAAACTATCCCATATCTGATAAATCAACAAGCACGAGAAATGTCAAATGAGAATGACTATAAATGCGTTGCATTTCGCTACTTGATGAATTAAAGAATCAGTTTTTTAATAAAATTTGACCTTTAAAGCTAGCCCACCGGTATTGGTCACTATTTTAAACAGCGGTGCCTAGGTGCCACTTAGGCGCTGAACGAGCCCAAAACGTCTCGCATTGCGGTTTTTTGCGCTTTTTTAATTTACGCTTGTGTTTTATTTATGTTTTTAATGGTTCATTTCTTTTGTTATTAAATAATTATTAGATTGGTTTAAAAATTTAAAATAATATTAAAATAAGAAAACTTTTTTTTTTATGTCTAGACATCATCTAGATCGAAACCTAGCCTACATGTCTCGCCATGCTTTCTATTTTTTTAAAATAGTGGTATCAGTTCAATAGGTTCCTATAAACTTGCCAGGTTGCCCCTTTTTTGATAGTGAGTAATGACTTTTTGTAAATAATGAATACGATTTTGATTGCAATTACGAAATTGATATGAGAATTAACAAACAATAATAAATTAAATAATATTATGCAGTAATATTAATAAATCATTTTTTGTTTTATTTTCTTTGCCATTTTTTTTAGTTTATTATCGAAGAAGTTAGATGGATATAGAGATTTAAAAAACGAAAAACTTCCTTGTTCTATCCCCAGCTGTTGGCTTAGATGTAAAAGAATTAGCTTATGCTTCGTCGGTATGACCACGGGACTTGCTCGGCTATCCTCACTTTTTTGTGAAAGCTTTCATGATCTCTTATACAAATATTCATCTCGAGAAGAACTTTTTTGAATAGTAATGTAGAGCATTTTTTTCAAAATAGTGGATGCTGCCAAAGAGAGTGGTAATACCATACGTTAAAAGGAAGAGACTCATAAAATGACAGAGGCAGTTATATTTATAACTCAAATTTCATGTGATTTAGAAGTTTGATTCATAGAGAAAGTATAGATAATTTTGATTTGAAAGTTCGAATTAATAAGTGATCAAATTTCGTCATAGATTCAGAGTTTAATTGAGCAAGGGACTTTGGAATGAATGAAAAAGCATTTTGGAAGCATTAAACCGAAAACAGGACACCTATATGCCGGCAGCGGAAAAGCCAAACAGCGGCATGGGAGCTATGGCGCCTAAATGGCTCGCAGGGAGCCGACGCCTCGGTGTCATTGGTCAGGAAGAGTTTTATTTCGACTTGATTTCTACCGTAATTTATATGCTCTACTTCATCTAAAACTTCAAAATTAAGCTATGTAGGCTCTTAATATACACAATGAAATCATTGTATACATTAAAAAATTGAGAGAATTGTTTAAATTTAAATAAAAATATTATCAAACAATTTTATTTTCTTCATATATGAAATTATCCTCTCTTCCACATAAACCTTATATTCTGTGTGGTTCGTGGTTGTGGGAGAATTTATGATTCTAATTTGCGTCTATGCATGTGGTTTTGTCATGTGTTTGATTTGGAAGGTAAAATAAAAATAAAAATATATCATTTGAAGAAAAGCAACTCATTACGCGACTGTAAGAAAGAGCCATTAGCTGCCAAGTCGGACGTCGCAAGGCCACATCAGCTCAAGTTCAAAGGACCAAGTGACGAGTGGACGACACTTTTGACAACTTCGGTGACCATTTAGAAGTAAATTAATGTACATTGATCACAACATGACAACATTTAAAGTTCAATTATTAATAAAAAATTTTACTTTCATTTTATTACATAAGACTAACAAAATATTAAAAACTTCATTCATTGGAATTATCAAACCACAAACATCATAAATGCGCCAACGAAACGACTAATCAACCAGATATGTCAATGGACTTAACCTCAGGCTTCTTCACTTCTTCCTTAGGTACAGTCACAGTCAGCACACCATTCTCCATGCTAGCCTTTACCTTCTCTACCTTTGAATTTGCCGGCAGCCTGAACCGGCGAAGGAACTTTCCACTACTCCTCTCCATGCGATTCCACTTGTCGTTCTTTTCCTCTTGCTCTTTGCTCCTCTCTCCACTTATCTGAAGCACTCCACCTTCTTCAACCTCCACCTTAACCTCTTCCTTCTTCAGTCCTGGAACATCAGCCTTGAATACGTGGGCTTCTGGAGTCTCTTTCCAGTCTATGCGAGCATTGGCAAATGCAGAGGTTTCGCGGCGAGAGCTCGGGGCGTTGGCTAAAGTGCTTGAGAAAGGAAACCCCTCAAAAGGGATCCCAAATATCAAGAGAGAATGGATCGAAAACGTTGCTTCGTCGGTTGTCAAAGAAGCTTGGAATTAGAGACATCTTTCAGGACAATTTTCTTAGTTGAGGAAGTCTAGATCGCAATGTTAGATTGTTAATATTGCAAGAGTATTTTCTTATGATTGCTTTCAAATCTGCTGTGATGAAAGCAAATTAGAGTTGCGTGTGATATATAGGAAGAAGATGATGATTCCAGCACTTTCGTTAAGAGACGACGATAATAATCAAGAAACACAAACTAGTGCTCTCTATAACGTTCTGTACTGTTAGTTGTAGGCAAATTAGTTTTCCAATCGGATACATTGTATAGTTCAATACCGGTGGTTCAATTCAGCATTAAAAAAAAAAAAAAATACTATTTTCAGAAAAAATAATAATAATGATCTGCAGTAAAAATCTGCCACGCTATATATAACTTTGAACTTATTTAGCGACTATTTTATTTATAAACATAATTAATTAATTATTTTATTTTATTTATTAACATATTTTATAATACTATTTATTTATTCACCAATGTGTATTTATAATTAAAATTGATTATACCATTTTCAAACAAGATCTTTTCAACATAGTGCGACATCAAAAAATTGTATTTATTCACCGTGATGATAATCAATCGTAAATGTTCTTTCTATATATTTTTTTTCCAAATGTCTATAATGAGTGATTATATTCACACTACAATTTGTATTACCTACATTATATGTTCATTGCACGGATGTCCTTAATTCTTGCTTTTTGAAACTTACATTCTCGATTTTCTTCCTTCTTCTCTTACCCTTAACTTTCAATTAATTACTAAATGCCCATTTGATTTGTATTTCAATTTTCACTTTTCACTTTTCCAATTTAAGGGTCAAATAGTATAATCGCAAATAGACTTTCTATTTATAGCTATCTATATAAATATTCGAATTCCCCAGTTTTAATATTGGTAAGAACGCGCTTAGTTTGTGAAAAATTGTTACACAAAATTAAAAAACACGTTTAGTTTGAAATTTTGAGAAATTATTTTATAATATTTTATTTCATGAAATTTGATTATTCAGTAAAAAAGAATAACTTTTTGTTAATATATTATCAAGTAATATATATATTTTAAAGTTTAAAAAATTTTACAATATTTTTTTCGTTATGAAAGTAAAAAGATAATAATAAATTGAGTTGACTAGACATAAGTAATAAAAATAAGATGCAACATAATGGAATTATAAAATCTTTTATTCTTTATTCTAAAAAGGAACTGAGAAGTATAAATAATTTTGATATCATCTTATAATACTATAAGCTAAGCGCTTGTCTAGGAGGGATTTACCTAAGATTTTTAGCCCAAACTAGTCCATGTCGTGCAATGCACGGGATGATGTTATTTTTAAGGTAATGTTAGTATATCGAATGTTAAGGACCCTCCGTGCTGCGCCGAGGACCATGTCCGAGCACGGGGGGTCGTGTCCGTGCATGGATTCTTTGTGCACGGAGAAGATCCTCCGTGCCACACAGAGGTTTTCTTTGAGAACCTTTAATTTGTCTTAAGACTCTCTCCATAGACAAGACTGGCCTTCTGAAGCTAAGCTTCCAGTTTGCCTAAAGACCACGAAGTTCAGTGAACTATCATTATATTGTGAGGAATTTTATAAATATTATCAGTTTGACTGAACATAAACCAGAGAAACAGAGTTGCTACGGTAGATCTTACTTTCTTATTGATTGAATTTATCTGCAAGCTGTATAAATTGGAAGAAAAAATCCAGCTTAAACATTGTATCGCTTTATATCATATGTCCCTTCATCCTATTAAACATTTCCTTCAATTACCAATGCCTTGCTGGTAATATGTGAAAGCAATTTGAACGCTAAAGTAGAATTTGCAAAAAAAAAAATGACTTTGGACATTGAGAAAATTACTGTTTTGTCATTTATTTTTCTGCTATTAGACCACCCAGTGTAGTGAAACTGGGGAAAACAATTCAAAATTTCCATATAGAGACAAAATGGAAATAATCTACAACTGAAGTAAATTCTTCAGAAGGCTATTTCTATACTAATAAAAACTGAGATCTTCCTACAATTCAACCAATCTAAGTGGTGCGTGGAGATTGGAGTCTCCACGCACTCCGCAATGCACGGAGAGGTTCTCCGTGATGCACGCAGATTGGTGTCTCCAGGCACCACAGAGAGCACCACGCAGATTGGTGTCTCCTGGCACCACAGAGATCCTCTCTGTGGTGTGTGGAGATGGTGTGAATTACTCAAAAGTTTTTTAGTTAAACGTTCTTGTTTTAGCATTACATATATTGCTCAGAAGTCTTAATCATCAATAGGAAGAATGTGGATTCTTTACGGGAGCCGTGAACCTCCGTGCTATCGTGCAGCACAGAGTAAATCTCTGTCCAGCACGGAGAAACCACGTACGGACACAATCCGTGTCTGTGACCGGATATGGTCCTCTGTGCAACACAGCGTGCGGAGTCCCCGCGAGTCCCCCACGGGGCATCATCCACATAGCACACAGAGTCTCATACCAACTAATTCAATAATTAATTATTGAAGACACCATTTACAAATTTTAAAATTAAAAACAATTTCCGTGGAAAGAGTAAAAGATGGAAAAATATGTATACACCTGAAATATATGTCAATTTTCACATAAGAAAACATGCATAACCCAAATCCTAACTAATAACTCAAATCTTCAACAAACAATTCATTCTTCAAGGCACCCTTCTCAAATTTTGAAGTAAAAACATTTTTTTATGGAGAGAGTGAGAAATGAAAACTTGCTTTATTGTGATTGGAAAAGTGATTGTAAGTTGTTCCAATTTAGAAGGAAGAAAGCTTCGGTTCAAAACTTAAGGTTCAGGCAGTTCGGAAGCTCAAGTCTATATCTAGATATGAAAGCTGAATAGTCTTTGTTGTTGTCAAAATAAGAGAACACACTTTGTCATTGCATTTAGTTTAAGGGTAGTGTAAAAACTGGCAAAATACCATTAGTTTGAGTCAAGAATTGCGGCTACTTGGGAGGTTGTAAACATCAAAATTCTCATTGCAAGTTGTGTGCAACATAAAAATTCTCATTTTTCTTGTCTCATAGTAATTGTTACTGTGTCACTGAATCAATAATTGCGGCTATTTGGGAGGTTGTGAGCAACATCAAAATTTCCTTAGTAAAGTCAATAAATACGGCTAGTTTTTTTTTGGTCCACATATGGAATAATGATATAATCACAATTCAATAGTAATCCACAAAGTCCCTCTTTTAAGTGATATGACGGTTGTTTGCCTTTCCATTGCTGCTAGGTACTTAAGCCATCATTAGGAACCATCACCTAAAAAATGATAAAAGTATATAGATCCCTTTTTATTATACTGAATTGTTTGTACACATTTCTCTC
>CAIGRP010041624.1:0-11928 GCA_903798385.1 Fraxinus cuspidata
TTGATTTGACCATTAGTTACTATTTGAATTTAAATTGAAGTTAGGTTAGTTTAAAAAATTTATAGTAGATAATAGTCTTTGTGAGACGATATTCGGACTTGATAAATCCACTTTATTACTTGTCACGATCCGTATACTTGTGGAATTTCAACGAACACATAACATTGATGTACTCTACCTTGTTGTTCAAAAAAAGGAATTAAAATCACTAGAAAAATATTCACATCATCTATCACTTCTCAGAGTTTTTATTTTCTTATTTTAGTAATTTTCAACTTCATTTTATATATTTTAAACATGTCAAAAGTTTCATATTTATATTTCATTAAATAAACATAAAAGTATCTAGAGTGATCATCTATAAAGGTAATGAAATATCTATTTTCACCTCCAGTTAACATACCATTTAATTTACATATATTCACACTTCGATATAGCTTTTTTATCATTTTAAATTCTACACAAGGTTTAAGTTTAAATTTTTCATTTTTTTATAAGATATTAAGTCGCATTTTAAGATTTGTTTATGATACTCTTACCTATGTGGCATAATCTAGCATGCGATAAAGTAAATGAGTCAATCAAATAAGCAAACAAATTTTATTATCAATCAACTTGTCAATGATATAAAGCTTTACCATCCCTTCACTAGAATAGTCTTTTATAACGAATTTTTCATTTATGGATAGTACAAGTTTATCGAAACTTGGTATCTCCAGTCAGCATGGTAGAGTTATCATTACAAAAATTCTTACGAAGTAGGCTTTGGCCATATTACTTTTGATAGACAACGTACTTGATCTCTCGGTAAACCTTTCGCAAGTGGATCCGCAATGTTCTCTTTTGACTTCACATAATCTATGAAGATGATACAATTAAAGATCAGTTGCTTAATGGTATTGTGTCTACGAAGTATATGTCTAGACTTACCATTACACATGCTGCTTTGAACCATTCTAATAGACGATTGACTATCACAATGTATATCTATTACAGATACCAGTTTAGACCAAAATGGAATATCTTCCAAGAAGTTACGAAGTCATTCTGCTTCTTCTCTAGCTTTGTCAAAAGCAATAAACTCCATTCCACCATTGATTAGCTATATACATTTGCTTTGTTGACTTCCATGACACAACAGCTACACCAGTGGAAAATACATAACCACTAGTAGATTTAGAATTCACCATGTCGGATATCCAATTCGCATCACAATATCCTTCCAATAACGTAGAATATTTTGTGAACCGTAACCCATAGGTTAAAGTATACTTCAAGTACCTAAAAACCCTTGTCAAAGCCTTCCAATGATCATGTCTTGGATTATTTGTGAAACTACTAAGTTTATTAGTAGAAAATGCTATGTCCAGTCAAGTGTAGTTTGTAATATACTTTAGATTGCTTATAACCTGTAAATACGTTGGTTGTGGTACACATTCACTTGGATTTTTAACTAAGTGTAAACTTGTGTCAATGGAGATTTTCGCAAGACTTTTCTTAAGTGCATTATACATTTTAAACACACTTTCAATGTAGTGAGATTGGAATAGTATAATTTCTTCCGATATTTTAGAGATCATAATCCCTATCACATCAGTCACACCCAAGTCTTTCATATCAAAATCTTTCATTAATGGTCCGTTTGATTGCAAATATGGAAAATGGTTAGAAAGAAAATGTTTTACATGGAATTGATTTGCCTAGAAATTATTTTATTGTGAATTGTAATTAATTGTAATTGCACACTAAGGGTCCGTTTGATTGCAAATGTGGAAAATGGGTGGAAAGAAAATGAATTACAGGGAATTGAATTGCCTAGAAATTGTTTTACTGGGAATTGTAATTAATTGTGTTTGATTGATATAATTTTTCATGGAAAATGTTGAAAGTTTGGTGTCTGTTTGGCTTTGTTTTTTATGAAAATTGTCCATTAAAGTGATAATTTTTCCTACCATTGGGTCTAGAATTTGTTCCAATTGCTAAAAAAAAAATTTGAAAAAAAAATTACCATACCGAATACCATTCGTTTGACTTTTTTTTTGAATAAAAATTGTCAATAAAAGTGATAAATTGTTTTACTATTGTGTCTAGAAGTTTTTCCAATTGCAAAAAAATAAAAATAAAAACACCCAACCAACCTAGAAAATATTTACCAACCAAAACATCAAGAAATTATTTTCCTCCAAAAGGTGGAAAATTTGAAAAGTTGGAAAATATTTTCACGGGAAAATTTTGCCTATCAAACACTGTAAAAGTTAGAAAATGGAAAAAATTTTCCATTTTCCATGGAAAATAAGCCCTATCAAACGGGGCCTAACATTATCTTGGTGTTTAGTATTATTTCATTATTATTGTCCATTATCAACATGTCGTCTACATATAGACATACAATTATATAGGTTTTCATTGTATTTTTTTATGTATAAATACTTGTCACACTCGTTTATCTTAAATCCATTAGATAATATCGTTTTATCAAACTTTTGGTGCCTGCATTTAGAAGCTTGTTTTCATCCATATAAGGATTTAACTAGTTTACAAACATTTTGTTTGTGATTAGGCGAGACGAACCCTTCGAGTTGTTTCATCTATATCTCATCTTCTAACTCACCATTTAGAAATGCCCTTTTTACATCCATTTGATGAATCTCAAGTTATGTAATGTCGTAATTGCAATTAACAACCTTATCGAAGTGATTCTAGTCAAAGGTGAATAGGTATCAAAGAAGTCAACACATTCCTTTTGTATATATCCCTTGGCAACCAATCTAGCCTTACGTTTGTCAATTGACCCATCTGATTTTAGTTTACACCTTAAAGGCTTATTTCCGAGAGTTGTATTAACCAACTCTCAAGTATGGTTTTGCATTATTGAATCTATTTCACTACTGATAGTTTCTTTCCAATGTGATGCTTCCGATGTAGACATTGTTTCATCGAAAATCTTTGTATAATTTTCTACCATGTAGGTTAGAAAATCTGGGCCAAACGCAGCAGATGTTCTAGCACTTTACAAGTGTTATTTGTAGTTTCATAAGTTCGTTTATTTAAACTTTCATTTTTCTTATCTTTACATGAGAAAACATTTTCGAAGAATGATACATTTCTTTATTTAATTGTAGTTCCTTCATATACATCTTGAATTTCTGATTTACATACAAGAAAACAATATGCACTGTTATTATTGGTCTATCCAATAAATATACAATCAATAGTCTTATGACCGATTTTCACTTGTTTAGGCTTGAGTACTTCAACTTTAGCCAAATACCCCACACTTTTAAGTGTTGATAAGAAGGAGGATGACATTTCCATAGTTCATATGGAGTTTCTTTCATTTTCTTAAGTGATATCTTGTTAAGAATACTATTTGCCAAAAAAAAGCTTCACCCCACAAGTTTTGGGGTAGACCCCGAACTTATTAACACTACGTTCATCATCTCTTTAAAAGTTCAATTTTTGTGTTCAACAACATCGTTCAATAGAGGTGAGTAAGGAGTCTTGTTTAATGGATGATCCATACTCGGAAAAATATTCTTCAAACAGTGCCTCGTATTCACACCTCTATCACCACGAATATTTTTTATTCGTTTATCAAGTTGATTCTCAACTTCTGTCTTATAATATTTGAATACATCTAAGGCTTCATTTTTACTTCGCAATAGAAAGGCATAACAATGCTTTGAACAATTACCAATGAAAGTTATAAAATATTTCTTATCAGCTTTAGTTTGAATGAATTTCAAATCACATATATCGCTATATAATAACTATAAAGATGTTGTGTTCCTTTGAACCGAGTGAATGTGTTTTGGCCAACTTTGCTTCAACACATACTTCATATTTAGAATTGAGATCAATCCTAAGAGTCAGAATTAAACTTTGATTCATAAGTTTGTGCATAGATTTGTAATTAACGTGTCCTAATCGACTATACCATAAATAAGACAACTTAAACATATAAACAATTAAATTTTTTATTCATAATGATTTTTTATACAATTGTATGGACGTTCATTTTGAACATTCATTCACTAAGATAACATCTACTAACATGCATATAATTTTTTGGTAAGTACGAACTTGTCTGACACATACAAATTTAAAGTCGTTCTTGCTAAGTAGAGACCCCAGAACAGGTTCTTACGAATGTTTGGCACATGGAGAACATTATTAAGGACTAGTTCTTTCTCGGAAGTCATTTTCAATGTGATATTTCCAAGTCGTTCAACCTTCGAACTTGTAGAGTCCCCATGAACAATTGATCTCCTTTCAATTCATGATTATTTGAGAACATGGTCTTATCTTCACAAATATGACGGGTAGCACTAGTGTCGAGCCACCAATCCTTTGGATTACCAACCATGTTGCATTCAGAAACAACGGCCGATAGACTTATCTCTTAAACCTCTTCAAAAAAGGTGTCTCTCTCAACTGCATTTGCTTGTGTAGTCTTCTTCGATTTTTTACATTCGTTCGAACGATATCCAACTTTGCCACAATTGTAACAATTGCCTTTAAATTTCTTGGTATTCTTAGATTTGTCTCTTCTTGATGCATCATCGGATATCTTACACTTCTTGTTGGCAATATTTAAACCAGTTTCAACAAAATTTGTTCCAAATTGAACAATAAATTTTATTTTAGTGTTTCTATTGCCTTCTTCAAAACGGACAATCAATTCCTCAAAATTCATCTCTTTCCGTTTGTATTTGATATAGTTCTTGAAATCTCTCCACATAGGAGAAAATTTCTCAATGATAGCTACAACTTGACAAGATTCTGTAACAATCACAATTCTAGAAACCCTAAACGTATAAGTGCAAGCATTAATTGCCTTTTCAAAACATAAATTCAAAAAATGGATAAAATTAATTTACACCAATGAACTTCATTGACATATAACTTGCGAAATAATATAATTCCAAACAATTTTGTGAGGTAAAATTACATGGTCCAAAATAGATTTATTAATAGCAATAATAGTTATAAAGTTCGAGTTATTAATTTAAAATATAACTAGACTATTTAGTCTGAAACAGCACTGAGCCCATCTCGCCTCAAGTAGTTGTGTCACATTACCTAGCTCTCAACATATGAAAAATGGGGAGGGATAACGTGGAATGAGCTAGCGATCAATAAGCAAACCTCATGCATATGATACATGTTTATGATATGCATATGATTTGCTTTAAAATAAAATAATAATAAAAAAGTATTTCTCAACATATATCCCATTTTCTTTAATTTCTTCAAAAAAATTTGACATTGACATCGTGAGCTCACCTAGTGTATCATCTAAGCAATCAAAATACAGTAGGCCATGTTATTTGGATCCCCACCAAATCTATCAGTAGTACCGCAAATTGGTTAACATGAACATTGACATTAATATTGAACATTTATCATTGAATATTGATTGTGTGCATCGGTCCTCCATGCCCCATTTCCCACTTACATCTTCATGACATAGACATACACCTTATAATAAAAACATTTGTAATACATTTTTTTTAAAACATTCATTCTCACATTGGCATTTTAAAATTCTTTATTTCATGAAATTTCATGCATTCCTTATGAATGAATTGATATGCATAAATGATCATTAAATGCATTTATGACATAAAATATAATGATCGAATATTAATTTTCACATAATACCAATCTTAGATAACACAAATACATTAAACGTAGTAATATGCGTATGAAGACAACTGGGGTTTACTTATCTGAAATCCATAGAAGTTAGACTTAAGAATGACAAGTGGAGATTTCCCTACCCGCCCCGAAGTCAATGTTCTAGTTCCTAATTCCAATTCCTAATTCATTACCATTTATTTAGAAATTTCAACAATATTCTTAGACATCACTTCAGTCCATACCATGTCTAATAAATTCAGTTTATTTATTATTATTGTTATTAAATTTCAAACTGGAAATAAAACCTATAATGATTAATAATTACAATTGAACATATTGTGGAATAATTTATTTCTCTACATAAATTAACGTGGAGGCAAAAAGAAAAGTGAAGAACGTGATTTTCCAAGTGTTACAAATTCACTCAATTCCATCTACCATTTATTAGTATAAAAACCTGTCGACGATGAACTTCTTTGTTCCAGCATATTGGTCTTGTACTTTTTCTCCAATGAATTTCATAAATCCTTGGCCGAGTCCATCAAACTATACACTCTATAAAATGTATTGTCTAATCCATTTATGATATAACTTTTGCAAAAGAAATTTGAGTGCTTCAATGCATCCAATGTAATAATCGACTCACAGTCATTTCCCCCCCTTTGTACCGCATAAGCGGTCTCTTTTAAGAACTTTTCCAAATTCAAAGTAATAAGATAGAACATCTTTTGTTGCCATATTTTAAAATCCACACCTCCAAATTTTTTCGATTTTTCCCCATGTGAAATATGAGAGTTTGGTTTAAGTATAACCAAAGGCGGAATCACATGATTCATACCATTAGTTGTTTGACCTGAAATAGTCTCAATAGTATTCATTTATGTTGCAAACATAAGTTCAACATACAAAATGAAAGAAGGGAATAACACAGAAGGATCACTCCAAAAATGAAGAGAAGTGATTTGTTTTTCCAACAAACAACCAAAAAGATTTTGTTTTAAAATTGTTGGTGATATGTTTATAGTGAAATGATTGTTTGTTTAATTGATAAAGTAATGATTAAGTTTAATTCGCATAAGCGTAATTTTACTC
Source organism: Fraxinus cuspidata (assembly GCA_903798385.1). Taxonomy (NCBI): domain Eukaryota; kingdom Viridiplantae; phylum Streptophyta; class Magnoliopsida; order Lamiales; family Oleaceae; genus Fraxinus; species Fraxinus cuspidata. The sequence continues at coordinate 6,736 of CAIGRP010041624.1, forward strand.
TATGTAAATAGATATGAAAAGGAAGAAACAAAATGAAGAGAAAGTGAAGAAACAAAATCCGAGACAAGTGATTAACACTTTTTCCTTAAAAAAAAATTGCCCTGCAACGGTGTTAACAGATTACAACACTTGTCTACCAAGGTACAACATATACAATTTGTGGTAAAATCTCTTCCAACCACAAGTAACAGCGAACTTGAACAATTTTTCTTCTATCTACAAAAAAAATAATTTTGGAATGATTTTTGGAGAGTTTTTGCTGTAATGTTCAATACAAATGATATAGGATGCATAATGGACGTTCAAATGATCCTATTTATAGAATATGAGATGTTGTGAGGGAGTGACACGTCCCGAAACTCAGCAACCTTTACAAAGAGAAGCATCTCTTGATATCGCTAGCATGTCGCAGGCCTTTTGCTCGAACGCTAGTGACACATGTTCAGTAGAAGCTTTTTTGTATGTTTGTCACTCGAGCGACTTCCCCGCTACCTTGCCGCTATCCTGCCACTTGAGCGACAGTGCTATATGACTTTTTTCCTCTTTTTCTTCTCGTTTTCTTTACACTTTGGACGACAATTTCTCATTGATCAGGAATGGTTTTGAGATTTCAAATATACTACGACGATCTACTCGACAAGTAATACGTTAGTCTATTTATATTTATAATTTGACTATCGCATCGAGTTTTAATATTTGATCAAAATTGACATAAAGTTACATTTCAAGTTTTATATTAAACTAAATTCCAACAAAATCTTCTTCTTTTTTACCTCCACCTAGCCCGTACTTCCTGCCTATGCTAACCCACACAGCCACACCTAGTCCCAACTCCATTGTAAGCAACCTTCGTTGAGTAATTAAGGATGGAAAAAATTTATAAAATTACAAAAGTTTTAAAACACAATTTCAAAAATAACAAATAGGTGATTTTTTTTTTCAAACAACAGGTGATAACATTCTGTGACCTTTTATAAATTATTATGACCTAATTTAATTGAACATGTTATGATCGTAAGAACAAATAATTTATAGTCACGACTACATACTAATCATAAATCACACAAGATAGCAGTCACATTAATTATCCAATTAACTAGTCACAAATACCCAATTAATTGGTTATAATCACCCATCATCTCATCCATCCAGCTCTACTTCACTCCACCATCATCACCATCACCTCCATTGCACTACTACAACTACTTGAAATTCATGGACAACTATGGGACTTCACCTGCACCTCAAATTCACCACCTACAATGCACTACCACCTCCACCTCCAAAAGCAATAGCACTTGCACAACCAGAAGAAACACCTGCTCCGTCACCTCTACAAAATTGTACTCTTCTACAAAATTTGCATCCACCGGCTGTTAGTTGTTGCTGCAGCCCATAATCTAAAACTTTAGATGGGACAACTCCCTGGGAAATTATTTAATTTGTCATGTAGACCAACATATGTAATTAATTGTGTATAAATGCTATCTTAAAGTTAAGCCCAAAATTAAAGTGATCTAATAAAGAATTAAGTGATTGGGTTTTGGGTATTTAAATAAAGTGGTTAGACTATATGTGTAAAGATCGGATCCATTAGAGTTTATTTTTTACGATGGACAGAATACATATGGAAACTATATATAAGGTTATGATCCTCAATTCATATGTGAATTTCTCATTCTTTATACTATCACATCAACACAAGAATACAAGAGAAAGAATATTGAAGAGGAAAATCCATAAATCCACAATCAAGAATCAAGAAGAAGGTCGGAGTAATTAAATTAAAAATCAAGATTCATTATTCAAGACACAAATCAATGAATCAAGGAATGTTCCGCGTTAATTAAATTTCTTGATGATTTGATATGAAGATCTTGGCAAGTTTATAAAATTTAAGTTCTACGAAAAATTTCAACAAGTTGTACCAGAACCTCTTCATGTTGAATCATTGAGAATCGAAAATTTAATTTCATTCTTGTGATAATTTTGTTATTTTTGAATTTAGCAATCCAAATTTATTTTTGTTAAATCTAAAAAAAAAAAATTAGGCATAAAATTCATATTTTAGTTTTTTTCAAAAACATTTCAGTGTCATGTGGGCTACAGCGAAGCAACACTGCTAGCCGGCGCGATGGCTGCCATGGAAGGTGCAGCGCTGCGCTGCAGCCCCCGATGCTACGTCGTACGACATTTATCCGCATAAAGGAAGGAAAATTTTTGGTCGAATTACATGCACACCTGTGGTAATAAATACGTGACAATTATAAGGTTTTGTTTTATGTGAATAATAAATCGTTACAAAGATAGGTTTATTGTTTGACATAGTATATTGACAATATTTGATTACTACACCAAGAGTACCACTTACGAATTGGTATTTCTGTCCAAAGGCTAAATATCAATGTTGTGTTCGATCTTTTGTGATGGGGTTTACCATTATTTGAATTAATTAATTGTTTAATACGGATTCCTATGTGAACATGTTAATTAAGTATAAGTTCTCTATTCAGTTAATCCATCAACTTCTACAATATCTGCCAACGTCAATTCAATTCCTGTGAATTTATTAATTGTTTAATATGGATTGGAATGTGAACATATTTCTTTGGCTTTGTTCTCTATTCAGTTAACTCTTCCACTTCTACAATATATGCAAACATCAACTCTATTCTCGTACTAAATGGAACCAACTTTAAGGACTGAAAAGAGAACGTTCAGATCGTTCTTGGCTGCATGGACTTAGACCTTTCGTTAAGGACTGAACAACCCGATGCACTTACGGATATAAGTTCTACTGATGAAAAAATAGACTTTGATAAGTGTGATCGTTTAAACCACATGAGTCTTGTGATTATGAAGCGTGGTATTCTAGAATCATTCAGTGTCCGATAAGGTAATTACTGCGAAGGAATTTCTTAACTAAATTGAAAAAATGCTTTGCAAAGAGCGATAAGGTTGAAACTTGTACACTTTTAGTGAACATAGTTTCACTAAGGTATAAAAGTAAATGAAATATTCGGGAGTACATCATGGAGATGTCTCATATTACTTCAAAATTAAAGACACTAAAGCTTGAGCTATCTGATGATTTGCTCATGCATTTGGTTTTGATTTCTTTTCCTGCACAATTCAATCAATTCAAGGTCAATTATAACTGTTAAAAGGAGAAGTTGACTCTAAATGAGCTCATTTCATATTGTGTGCAAGAAGAAAAAAGGCTGAAGCAAGAAAGGACTGAAAGTGCTCACTTGGTTAGTACATCTAAGGATAAGTTCAAGAAAAGAAAGAATAAAGAAGTTGCACCCGGTCCGGCTCAAAAGAAGCAGCAAAAACCAAAAAATGATAAATCATCTGGCTGTTACTTTTGTGAAATCCCAGGACACTTGAAAATAGATTGTACCAAATACCACGCTTGGTGTGTAAAGAAATGTACATTTCTCACTTTGGTTTGTTCAGAGATTAATTTAGTTTCAGTACGTAGACATAGTTAATGGATTGATTCCAGTGCCACTACTCATATAAGTGTGTCTATGTAAGGTTGTCTGAACAGTCGAAAGCCAAATGATGCTGAAAGATTCATTTATGTGGGGGACGACAAATCAGTTAAAGTAGAGGCTATAGGGAATTTTAGATTATTATTAAAGACCAATTTTTTATATGGATTTGAAAGAGAATTTTGTGGAACCGTCTTTTAGATAGAATTTGATTTCTATTTCTGGTTTGGACAAATTTTGTTATTCTTGTTCATTTGGAAATAATAAATTTAGTTTTTTTCTTGATTCAAATCTTGTGCGTACAGGTTCTTTATCTGGATATGATAATCTATACTTGCTTAATTTGGTTGCCTCTTATAATGAGACATTGCATGTAAATTCACGAGGTATTAAATGTAAATTAACCAATAAGAATTCCGCTTCATTATGGCACAAGCGTNAATCTGTACTTGCTTAATTCGATTGCCCATTATAATGAAACCTTGCATGTAAATTCACGAGGGATTAAACGTAAATTAACCAATGAGAATTTTGCTTCATTATGGCACAAGCGTTATATATGTGGGTCAGTCCCTTCAGCTTCTTGGAATGATCAACAGTCATTTATTATGTTTATAGATGATTATTCCTGTTATGGTTACCTGTATCTCATTCATGAGAAATCCCAATCACTGACTGCGTTCGAGGCTTATAAGGCTGAAGTTGAAAATCAACTCGACAAAAGAATAAAACACTTTAGATCTGACCATGGTGGTGAATACTATGGTAGATATGACGGATCAGGAGAACAACGTCTATGGCCTTTTACTAAATTCATTGAAGAATGTGAAATTGTCCCACAGTACACCATGCCAGGTTCTCCTAGCATGAATGATGTTGCCGAAAGACGAAACAAAACACTTGAGGACATGGTAAGGAGTAAGATTAGTCATTCCACCTTAGTAGGATCTCTCTAGGGAGAAAAACTAAAAACTGTAGCTTATATTTTTAATAGAGTTCCAAGCAAAGCAACTGTCAAAACCCCTTATGAGCTATTGATAGGCAAAAAGCCTAGTTTGAAGCACTTACACATTAGGGGTTGTTCAGCTGAGGCAAGACCTTATAGGTCATTGGAAAAGAAACTNCTTATATTTTTAATAGAGTTCCAAGCAAAGCAACTGTCAAAACCCCTTATGAGCTATTGATAGGCAAAAAGCCTAGTTTGAAGCACTTACACATTAGGGGTTGTTCAGCTGAGGCAAGACCTTATAGGTCATTGGAAAAGAAACTAGATTCTAGAACTGTTAGTTGCTATTTTATTAGATACTCTAAAAGGTCAAGGGTTAAAAATTTTATGATCCCACTACCAAATCTATTTTCGAAATGGGAAATGCCCAGTTCTTTGAGGATGTGGAGTTTGTGGGGGAGATAAAGTTAAGGATTTTGTCTTTGAAGAGGAACGTATAAAAATCCCTCCTATTACAATTGAAAACGATCAAGATCAAGGATAAATTCTTGTTCCAGATCTTATCCAAGAAGCAATATTGGATCAAAACAATATTTCAGAACCCCTTATAAACAATCAAGAGATTGTTCCAGAAGAACAAACTCATCAACTTCAAGAACAAATGTCATTAAGGAGATCCACTAGAGAAATGAGAAATGCAATTCCAGATGACTTTATAGTATTTCTCCAAGAACATGAGGATGACATTAA
>CAIGRP010041629.1:0-10543 GCA_903798385.1 Fraxinus cuspidata
GTTGTTCTTGAACTAACAAGTGTGACTCTCCTCCTAACAGAGTCATTACCCGTCATAGCAGATTGAAAAGATTGTATATAGAGTAAGAACTCTCTTCATAGTGCAAAACCCACAATGTCCCATATGTCAATGTAAATTATATTTTGCAGATGAGGAGGACGCATCTAAAAGTAAATCAAAGCGACCTGAATTGCAAACAAGTAGAGCCTGAACATTTTAGTTGCAACTTCGACGAATTGAATTATATAAGAACACGATCAATAGGGTCTGAATACTTCAATTGGAAACCAATAGAATCTGAGTATTTCAGCAGCTACTCTGACTAACTAAATTATATTAGAACACGACCATCAAAACTTTGATAGAAAGTGCAAATATTTGCAGACAGAAGGCTGAAAATCTTATGTAGAAAAAAAGGGAAGAAATGTATGGGCATCTGGCAAAGGAAAAATCGAGTTCTATTCATGTTCAAAATCCGAAGTGCTTCTTTAATCCGTGAATTGCACCCTCTGCAGTCCTATGTGAAGAGGGCATCTATACTACACATAATTACACAATTTCAAAGTATAGTCATATATATACTTGTAATTGCCTTCATCATTAAACTTTATTTATTTTCACTCTTAACACATATAAACATCTTTTGATGGTCCACTTTAAACTTCAATTTCTCATTCATCAGATTATTATTTTTGACAAGTAAATATATGATCTCGTTATTCCCACGGAGGATAACACGAATCAACTTTGATCTTTCAAAATGAATGAACAGGTCCCACTCAAAATTATGCTAAAATCAGCCCATATATATGCCATTTTTCCAACACTTTAAACACCCCTCTTCTCTAAATTTTCAGCTTTTAAACCCGAATAATGACGCAGGTGCGATGGCTCTATCTTTCTCGAGAGAGAGAGATGGGGCAGGACAGCAGATGGTATAAAAGATCTATGCATGCCGTGGTATTATAATATTTTTAAAACAATCAGGTTTTTCCTTTAGGCTCATCTACAGCGCTAGGCCTAATTATCCCAATAATAATAGTGGAAATTATCATTGATGATGCCAAATATCATGGGCGGACCTAGGAAGAATGTTCAGTGGGGGCGAAACAAAAATACTTTGGAAAAAAATCTGAAAACTTCAAAAAACTGGACAAAAAAAAAAATTAAAAGAATCTTAAAATTTGAAGAAAATTTGAAAAATCGAAAAATCTGAAATTTGAGTGGGGACAGCGGCCCCCACTTGTCCTCACCTCCCCTGCCAAATATTCTCAGGTTTCGCGTTACTTGTTTAAGAGAAGATAAACTGCTGCAGTTTACAAAAAACATAAATTAACATATGTTTCTACTATCAAGATTGAAAATTAAAATACAGTACATGATGAAGTTTATCTTTATGGCCGACACAAAGGGTTTTCAAAACTCTAAAACATGAGTCAGTGTCATCAACTAGGTATTTCTACAATTACACCTGTGTCTGCATTTTTATTTCAATGCCAAGCAGAAGCGGATACCAGGTTCCTCTCCTTCCACCCTAGTAGCATGCCCCCATCCGTTTCCAGTAACGTAAAATGCTCTGAATAAGATCTTAATAAACTACGAATAACCGAATTGACATAAGAACTCAGAGGATATTGCTGAAAACCGGCCATCATAAACCTCAATCTCCACTTGCCAAGGAGCTCGTGACGTTCCACTCTCTCCTTGCCTTCGCAGGCTATAATGTTCACAATATCTCTAGCCAAACAGTGCTGCTCCACATTAATGCGTTCCTTCCTGTCTCTGGGCATCGTAACATCTATTGACTCGAACATAGCCAAATAGTATTCTAAAGTTTCAATAAACCGTGGAATAAAAGGCGCAGTATTTGTGTTTGATTCTTGCTCCACCAGAGTGACCACCTTGGGAGAGAGTGATTTCACCATCCTCAGAAGTTCGTCTCTTGGATTGGTCACATCAACGCTCTCATCAGGAGTGTGGTGGAGCTGCAAAGGAAAATTCACAGCCAGTGCTTCTCCGTGTCGAATATCAAGCATTTCCCTTGTGACTTCTGGAGCAAAAACTGGAATAGCATGAAACTCAACAGTTATGTTGAATTTCTCTGAAATTGCAGCCAAACGTCTCCCAACTGCAGCCAGACAATCTCCTCGAGCATATTTTGACACTGGATCATCAATCCCAGTAATTCGCACATGTGGAGCACCACCAGGTCTTGCTGCAAGTGCCTGTAAGAGAGTCATCCACTGAGTTCCCTGGGCAATTTGAAAGTCTATTATGTGAATACGATCCTCATTTCTACATGCTTCCGCAATAGCACCATTCGCAGCCATGTAACCAAACTTTAAATAAGGACATATTTCATATAGAATATGCATGTAGGAAAGCAAGTCCTTGCTTTCTGGTTCCTTGCAATTCAAGGCCCGGTAAATGTGGGTGCCAGATGATTCTTTCCTTGCTACCAGCCCTTCAATTAGGTAAGCACCTAGACGCTGAATCGGCTCTCCACTAATAGATACAGCACCACGAGCCTGTTCTACTAGTCTCTCGAATTCAGCCAAATTGTTATCAGAAAGTGCTCTAGCACATGCAATCAGCAAGTGTTTAAGATTATTTGGTGGGGTACCCTTTAATGTCAAATCCTCCATCGCTTTCTGACGTCTCTCAATATATAGTTCATCACCTGAGTTGCCAAATCTGTTAACATAAGATGACTCAGATTGATGTGAATTTGACGACCCCTGCGGTTCCTGGTTCCAAGATCTTGATCGCTGGCCAGGTGTTTGGGGCCTCTTATTTCCCCCTAATGAAGGCTCCGAGGTTGTCACTTCCTCGTCATAATCTGGTGCCATAAGAGCAGTCTCCAACTCCTGCAGAGCGTGTTTCATGTTTCGATTGTGATTTGCAATCTGAATATAAGAAGGTCCACCAGAACGAAGGAGTAGATTATCCTGAGAGTAAACAGGGGACGGGCTTAATTGTTGGAAATAACTGTTGTAATCCAGTGAAGAATTAGAAGAAGGGGTGACTTCAGAAAGATTATCCGTGGAACTGTGCTGCTCTTGACTGTCAATATACGTGGTTAATGTCTCAGGCTCAAAGTGGGTAAAGAAAGGTGAATTTGGTGAGTTTCGAGGATCAAACTTTATTGATCCAAACAGCCTAGTAGGTATCGAGGTACCGACGGGATAAGAAGTGTATGACAAGTCTCCACCCGCGACACTATGTCCAAAAAAACCAGAGTCCATCCTAAATGGTTAGTATTCACTCTTTTATGCACTGAAAGTTCCGGGCCTAACTTTCACAGTTTGTAGTAGTGTTCGTCAATGTCCAGATTAACTGGAAGAAGATCAACCTGTAGAACAGGAACACATAGATTACTAAAGATTTCCCTTTCTCATCAAGAAGAAAGACTCAATCTTGCACTTCATGAATACCCAACTTACAAAAAGTAAATTCTAATTCCCAATTAATACCAACGCAATTGAAGAAAATTAACTTTACTTCTTTCAGTTAAGACAGATTAGTTGAAGTAATCACCTGCGTATGAGTATCATGCACAAGTCTATGCAGAATTAAACTCGCAAAACAGACAAAACCATCTTTTCTGACTAACCTCTTTACATAATGAGAAATTACAAAAAAAATAATCATCATCATCATCATACATCGACAAACTAGTAATCTTATCAGATAATCTAAATAACTTATGTAATCTAAAGCCCCAAAAGGAGATAGAGGAAAAGAAGAACAAAAATCTTATCTTTCTTTCCCTCTTTTTTTTTTTTTTCGATTTCTACAGCTAGAGAAATCTCAACAAAGAGCCCCCAGATCGACAATTCGTCGAACACAACAAGAACCGATTGAAATTATAAGAAATAAAATAAAAATAATAAAAGCACATATTCCAATTCAACGTAACCTAAAGCCTAAACTTCAACTTATTCAAGTTTGCAAGAATTAGCAAGCAAAAGCCGGAATGAAGATGGAGTACCTGATAATGGTCTGCTGAAAATTGAAGTTTTTGGTTCTTTGATTATGTTGCGTGAGGAAATGTAAACTTGAGTGTTTGAATAGAATTCGAAAGAACGAAGTTAAAAAGAGGTCGAGATGTTTATCTATATATATATAGTGAGTGGGAGAAGTAGGATTAACGGTGACGGCAAAAGCTGGTTGAATTTGTAACAGTTAGTCGTCTCTCCGACCACACGTTGGATACTGTAAGAAAATTCTATGCTATTTCAAGTTCAACTTTGCTTAGGAAAATTTGAGACGCTCACGCGCTTATGCTGGGAGTGTAGAGAACGCTGCCACCAATGATGATTTATACTTTATAGTGATTTATAGATGAAAATTAAGCCACTATTTGGTACAGAATAAAATCAGATTTTTAGTGAATTTTAATAATATTTGATGAAATGTATAGTTAAAAAGTTGAAGGACTCATAAAATATGTAGTTAAAATAAATTATTGACTTCGACTTTGATTAATTAAATAGGAGCTAAAAATTTACAACATTATAATAAACAAATAAAATATAGAACAAATTGTTGAAAATTAAGTTATAATTTTGTTTCATTAAGAGCTAGATGTGGACCAAATTCTCTGTAACAAAAATTTCAACTAATAAAATTGGCTTAAAAAAAAAAAACAGTTATCCCACCTCACAAAAGGTCATGTCCAAGATAATTTTAAATTTATGGTGAGTTTGATGCACATTTTTTAGGAGATAATGCATTTTTTTATGTGATGTATAATATGCGGTTGAAAAAAAATGAAAAGTTATTGATGTGATAAAAAATATTGTTTTATTGAAAATGTATAGTTGAAAATAAGTAGAAAAATGAGAATGAGAATGTAGCTCAAACATTAGCTTAATCTATTTAAATTATCATTTTAGCATTCTTGAGAGAAGCTATCGATATTAAAAGAATTTTACAGTACTAATATATTTTTTTAACGTTCATATAATTTTTTCATTTAAGCTATAAATTATTTTTGTTCTTAAAAATTAGAGATTTAAAAAGCACGTATAGACATAAGCCTAAGTGTGAGGCAATGGTAAAATGCTTTGCCTTGACAGTAAGCGTGAATTAACAGTTGATCGCTACGCTTAGGCACACTTTATTATTACACTTTTTTTCTTTTTTTTAAATATCTTTTATTTGACTTTAATTTATTCACTTTTTTAATTTTTAATTTTTTCTTTTTTTAAAAGACTATTACTTATTTTCGTTTTAAATTTTTAAATGACTTTATTTGTACAAAAGTAAAAAAAATGACTTTAATTGATAAAAATTTATATAAATTTTAAAATGCGGTGCTATTTTTATAATTTTGAAACTTATTGTATTGTTGAAAATTTCGAAAGTGTGAAAATTCTTATAAATCTATTAAGTATAAATTGTTTAGTTGAAAGTTGAAACTATGAAAAATAATCTAACTTTTGCATTTCGAAAACTTGAAAATTATATAATTGACTAATTGTAAAAATTATTAAGTAGATATAGTATTTTATAATTTTAGACGTTTGGTGTATATTATTTTAATTATTAAGTCTTTGTTTGTTTCTCATTTTTTTTTTAAAAAAATTCATTTTCTCTCTTATTTTTAACCACACATTATCCAATAAAATAATGTTAAACGCCAATTCAAAACTTTTTTTCTTATTTTTAACCACACATTCTCGATTAAATCACTATTCCAAAATATATTTTTGGTTAAAAATGGGGTCAAACAAGCTATTAATTATTTTTAAAATGATTAAATATTTAAAATAACATCTAAGGGATTCCTCAGTTTGGGCCGAAGAACCAATGTTACTCGATCATTATCAAACTGATTGCAATCTTTTTCTGTCTGTGAATATCCCACTAAAGCGCATTCTACTTTTAATAGGTAACGAATTAGATTAGAATTATTATCAACGAGTCCATAATAAGTTGTCCCATTTTTATTTTTTTTTATTGAGTCTAGATAAAAACCAAAAATCTTAAGGGATCGATCCAGCATAACAACTCAAAAGACAAGAAGTATCATTAATTTCTTTATGCTAATTCCACGTTCGAAGTACCACATATATATATGGGGCATTACTTAGAAGTACATTTTGTACTACAACCCTTCATGTCTGATAGAAAATGATAACGTGATCCTAAACCGATCATACTTGGGATCTCAAATCTCAAGTTTGTCTATGAAGAGCAGATAAATAACTGTTTTTATGTGTAGGCCTCACTTAGATTTGTAAAGTTTGAAACTTAATCTCCATAGTTTAATCATGCTTTATGCTTTTTAAAACACTATTAAAAATAATTATAGTGACAAACGTACTTTTTCACGAGCACTATAACAATTAAAGTCTCGTTTGACTCCTATTAAAATTATAATTTATTTTTCTTTCTCCTTATCATCCACACATTCTTCAATAAAATGATATTACACATAAACTCAAATTTTTTTTTCTTTTTATAAACCCACCCTTAATGCCATTATAAAATTGTTCAAAATTGCTTTCATTGCTGTAATTGCACGCGCCACGAACGAGGATTCACTAATATCCCATGTAAGAGCGCGAGCCACCAAATTACTGAAAGCCGAGCCGAGAGGTCGACCAATTACCACGGCATGACGCATAACATGACGTCAGGTCCTTAATTGGTTATTGACGGGCGTTAAAGATTAAAAATCAAAAGCTATTGACACGTGAGATTTGATGATCTTCAATTTTGACCAGTTTGACCTGACGTGGCACGCGGTACGGTTGACCGACTGACTCTCCCCTCCTTTGAAACCGAAAAGACCAACTAACTACCTGGCACTTTCTATATTGAGCCCTTGATTGGTACAAATTAAGATCCTAATTCTCATTCTTCTACTTATTTTCAACCACACATTCTTCAATAAGATAATATTTTCAATCACATTAATAATTTTTCCTTCTTTTTCAACCACACATTCTCCATCAATCTACTATTTCAGAATACATTCTTCCAAAATAATGTTGATCAAACACACCCTTAATAAAAATAATATGTATTAATTTAATTAAATCATTTATTTAAAATTATAAGAAGCACATGTCTAAATTAATTATATCTGAATTATTTAAAAGCTATGAATGGATGTTCACATTATAAGAATATAACTTTTTTCTTTTAAAAATATGAAATAAAAGACATTGATTCGAGTTGCAAAAATTATTGAATTGGATATTTTAAATAATATTGTAGCAATTAAGAATTCTTTTTTTAATAATAGACTTTAAATTAGTTGAAAATATTAAGGTTCAGTTTATCATCATTTCATAAAGAAAATAAATTGTTTCGAGGCTCAATGATTAGTGCATATATTATTAGTAGAAGTGATAATTATGAGTTCTTTAGTTGATAAGTTTCAATTTTCTTCATTAGTAAGAAAGGACATAAGCAACCTAATTACACACTGTCAAATGTGCCAAACGTTAAATTTAATAATATGGCGACAATTCATTCTTGACCTTATACTCGTATTATGGCACAGTAAAACTAAGTTCCATACTTAACAATCAATTGTCATTGCCAAGTCGTATCCAATAACTAATTAAGCTAACCGACAAGAAATTCTTTTAGTACATAGAGACGAAGTAGAGTAAATGCATGAACCTATAATCTTTATAAGCTAAAGTTAATATTCTAGAGGAATCTTTTTTTTTTTTTTTTTCTGTGATTCCTTGATCTTTACACCTAATGAACTAAAGATAATGGTGGGGGCAATAAGGTATTAATCCATCATGTGATAAACTTTGCATCAAATTGGAAAGTAGAATTATGGACGTGTGATGTGAGGGATTTCTCCATGGTTCATGAATCCGAGTTTCTCTTTAGTTATCAAGAAACTTGATTGGTCCAAGTGGGTGCCAAAGGGGGTGAAAAGGTCATTCTATGAAGCCATAAAAAACATGGTCGATGACCTACTACTAGGTTTTATTAATCATCATGGATAATAATGGGTATTAGTGATGAGTCCCTTTCTTCTAAGCTTAATCTTTCATCTCACTTTTGTTTTATTTGTGAAGTTTTCTTATTTTCTCATTGATGAGTTTAGTGCATTACAATAAACCATTTAGTCGAGTTAATAACCATAGTTTGACTGTGCTTGTTTGACAGATAATAAGTTTTGGATTCTAAAAAATAAGTGAATAGAAAGTATGTTTGAAAAATTTAAATTTTACCAAACATGCTCTAAAGCCAAAATAGTGCGAGCTCACACAATGAAGAACGCATACCTCATAAGTCAAGCCATAGAGTTTGGGCATGAAAGCCAACTCTGCCTTAAAGGTCTTGATGAAGATCAAGTTAAGTAGAGGTCACAAAATTGAAGCAAAATGCAAGAAAAAGAACCGCACATATAAGAGATTGCATGTTACACATGCCAAGCTCGACAACACAAGCGGTTGTCCATCAATCAGTTATACCCTAACATAAACTTTAGTGTGATGTCATTGAAATATAAGAGATGTGATATGTGTTGACCATTTATCCGATGACCAAACAATTGTAAGAATTTGGTCCCCGCACTTAATATTACTCTGTTCAAATATGCGTTCACATTTCGTGTCTAGTATTATCGCGAATTCTAATTTTGATAAATTGTTGACTTTCTCTCTTACAACAATATATTTTGACGCTAATATCGAAGTGAAAATCAGATATCCAAATTCTAAAACTTCATTATAGTCTTCACTCTCAATATTCATTCATAATGAGGTTTTAAAATAATTGCCTGATATACAAATGATTGGAAGAAGAAAAAGGAGTGGGTATCATAAACCCTAAAGGACTTTAATTCACATTTGAAGTGACAGATGCTTGAAAAGATGACCGACTGAAAAGAATGAGATCAAATTCTCTAACTTTTATGATTATGCGTGTGCAAAAAAGGCACTAAGTTGCACTATTTTTGTTTTTATTTAACTACAAGATAAGAATATTAGATCACAACCAATAAAATTTAGGAGAATTTATAAAAATGTGTAATTCCATGCTTGTCAAATAATAAAATGTCTAATTTTGGTAACTCTTGCAAAAATATCTAAATTTAGTACTAAATTGTCTATTACACCTTTAATGAAAAATGAAACATTTTTTTCAATTTGTCACGAATTTCCAAAAGAAGAAGTACCTTCAATGATAAGCTACAATAAAATGACGTTCTCGACATTTTAAAAGTTGTTATTAATATTTGAACCATGTTTATCTTGATACTTCATTTGTCTAGAACGAGATTTCATTTCGAATATGAGAGTTCTCTACATGTTATAAAGTTCTTAAGATTTAAAATGTAGATTTCGATATTTAATTTATGTGTCAAGAAGTATTTATTGTGATTTGATATGTGTACTTTTGAAATAAGTATGGCAAGTTACGTATCATTATTTTATTGGCCAACAAAATTTTTAATTACATGCACATTTTTGTCTTTAGTGTGGAATTATAAATTATTAACAACGGTATTTTGGTTTGCAAAATGGATATTGAATAAATTCTGGATATTTTTACCAATGACCGTGTGAAGTGGACATTTCGTGTAATTTCCACTAAAATTTATCACGTTTAACTTTTTAAGAAAAGAATCTCTTTTTAGCATATAATGTCTTATATATCGAATGGCTTAAAGTATAAGTTTGAAGGAGCATAAGCCTTTTTCAGAACAGAACAAAAAGAATTAATAGGGAAAAAAAAAAATGAATGACATGTATCAATTATTAAGAATTTCATTGCAATATTATCTACTTTATTGGAGTACACAATTGTTTTTAACTTCTTTTTTTTTTTCATATATAAAGATTGAGTTGGTGTTAGTGTAGTGGTAAGTAGGTACAAAATTGAAAGTGCAGAATTGTTTCAAATCTTTTTAGTCGAAATAATTTCGCACATATTCAATTTTTCTATTAGCTTATAATTAGTAAATAATCCTCACTGTTGGCCACTTGATCGAATATATGTGGCTAAAATATTGTGGCACTTCTAGATCAATTCTCACCACACCAATTCGAACATGTAGCAAAAAAAAAAGTATACTTGTCAAGCCATGTTTTCTTTCGTTTATCCTTGTTTCAAGTTCTTTGAAAAAAATAAAGTTCAAATTCAGAAAGGAATTATATGGCCCCAATAGGGCCAGAAAGAAATTGTCCATTTTTGTTTGAAATAAGTGATAGTGATAGGATGAGAAAATAAGTGATGATAATTGATTAGAAAAAAAGAAAAAAACAAGAATTAATATGTTTTGCCGGATGTTTTGAACATCTTGAATGACAAAATGAATTGTGGCAATAAGTGATTGAATGATAGTGTTGATTTTTCTAAATTTAATGATCGAATGTCATGTAAAATTCTGTCAAAAAATTTGACAAAATTGTCTTAGACCCTGTTTGGTACACATTAAAATTTTCATTCTCATTCTTCTACTCATTTTCAACCACACATTTTTCAGTAAAATAATATTTTCCATCATATCAAGAACATTTCCTTATTTTTCAACCACAAATTCTATATCAATCTACTA
>CAIGRP010041643.1:0-12056 GCA_903798385.1 Fraxinus cuspidata
TGTCTCCCATTCAGCCACATACACTGCTTCAGAGAATTAAAACGCCAATTTTTCATGAACTATGCAAATGCATGTAGATGAACTATGTGTTCGCACAATTATGTTTGGTGGTCGAATATTCAATTTTCTATTCTCGTTCAACTACTTATGAATACAAGTGGGGATTCGCGTATTTGAACCATAATACGTCCCAGAACACAGAGAACGCCTCCATACACATCTTTTATCCATTGGAGCTCAAGAATTTCTCATGAGGAACTAAAGATTTCGGTGAAGCTATGAAGGAACTCGGTTGGACTTAGTGATTTTACATTAGTTATTCATGTAATTTGATCTTTTTTTGCTGAACAATCTTAGGTTTAGACATTCTTTTCATAAGTTTATNGAGATTGGCTTAACTTTTATTAAAACTTTCATAGATTCAGTCATGCTTTGTCTATTGAAGAATTGAACTCTTTGTTGAATTTTAATTTCATTTATTTTATTGGTGGATTGATTACTGCTTTATGCTATGTGTATATGCTTGTTTTTCGAATCTTATTCCAATAAAAAGAGTGCGTCTGTGTTGTAGGAAATCTAGATTCTAGAATTACAGTTGAATTAAATTGATTTTTAACGGTATATCTTCTGGTTAGATAGTCAGGTAAAATATCTCTAATTGAGTAAAAAGAATGAACTATTGATGTGATTGATCTAATCCAATTGAGAAAATTTTGACGCTTCGCCATATGGTAAATATCGTGTTTCTAATCCAACAACGGGATATCATACTTCATTATCGCCATGCGGAACAACAAGATCATTTTGATACCACTTGTTATGGAATAAACAAGATACCAGAATTGATCTGATACCGCTTGTTATGAGTTTAAATCGCAAGATAATGACGATAATGAAATAAACAAGAAGAAAATAAATACCAAGATTTACTTGGAAACCCAATACGGGAAAAAAACTACGGACGGA
Organism: Fraxinus cuspidata; assembly: GCA_903798385.1. Classification (NCBI taxonomy): domain Eukaryota; kingdom Viridiplantae; phylum Streptophyta; class Magnoliopsida; order Lamiales; family Oleaceae; genus Fraxinus; species Fraxinus cuspidata. The sequence continues at coordinate 967 of CAIGRP010041643.1, forward strand.
GGAGGAGAAATCCACTATAATCAATAGCAATTGTATTTACAAGATCTCAATGCACTCAATTGAAATCTAAGACTCTCAAGATATTGTATGAATCTTCTCTGTTGTGTTGTTGTTTCTATACAAGTCGTGTCATGTATATATAAATCCTAAAGAACAAGTTGTAAAAGAATAGGAGTCCAAAATCGCGTCAAAAACAAAAAGGGGCTTGTTCAGAGCGACAGGGCAGCGCCAATCGAGCAACTAAGTCTCGGGTTATTTTCTACCAGGCTCGCTCGAGCTTCCAGCTAGCGCCAGGCTAGCAAAAATGCGGCTACTTTTCCTCCGATCTATAATTTTGATCTTTTCAAGACCACTCCAATTTAGATTCCAATAACCACAAGAATTTAGGTCAAATCATAACACAAGAAATAAGCTTTTAGATAAGATTATTAACAAGGCAAGACCTAAGGTGGAAATGATGACATTAGGTGGCCATTGGCATTCTTGTTGTCAATTATATATAGGCTCTTCTTCCCATTCTCGAGGATATTTTGAGTATATAATTTTTCTGTGCTTGTAAAATATTTGTTTAATATACTTTTTATCCATGCAAAGTTCCGGGTAACGATTTTGGTTTGTTCTCGTAATTGAAAGTGAAATGGTTGTGTGAGTCTTTGCATAAAAAAGTCTTTCGTAGTTTTAAAGATGGAGTCTTCGTTTCATATTACTTAGCTGTATTTATCATGACAGTAAGAATTTGATTGAGTTTCATTGGCTAACAAGTCTTTTATGTTTATTCACATATTTTGTTGCAGAGATCTCCTTTACAGGCCTTTTGTTTTGGGTAAGGTGTTGCTCCAAATAAGTGAAATCTATTTATCTGTATTCTATGACTAATTTTCCAATGTTGCAGCATGTGGATACATTTCTTGTTTCTGGTGTGTAAGTATGTCCATGAGCGGTCTACACCAGCCACATTGTCCGATATGTAGGAACGAGTATTACCATTTTCCATATGTCAGACACTTCACTTCTTTCTTCCAAAGATGTATCCAATTGCCAATAAGAGGAGGGAAAATCAAACTCTAGGTTAAGTTTCTCATTCTTAGCTTTTGTTGGTCTTGTTGAACTACTAAGTCCATAAGGAAACTTTGTTAATAAAAATTGTGGTTTATGGTTAGGAATATTTCAGAGGAGGAAAAAGCAATGGGTTTCTTTTCGCCGCAATTTGACAGTCCTGCATATGAGTTGCAATCCGAATAAAAGATTATTCTTCTTGGTGATGCAAGTCAATCCTGCATTTCTGAAGCCAACCCACCATCAATCACGTTCTATTAGAAAAGAAGATACTGTGGTGAGGTCAGATAAAGTATGTTCTGGTTCAGTTTTCCAACTCAATTCTGACATGTCAAATTCGCAAACGCTTACTGAAGATGATAGGAAAGTTAGTATTAGTTCCATGGAAGATAAGAATTTGCGTTCAAAGTACGAAGATGGAAATTGTAAGCCGATTTCAGTTAATGATGCACTATGCAGTTCGTGCAATAGAATGCTCTTCCAGCCCATTGTTCTTAATTGTGGTCATGGTACTAATCACAACTTTTTATCTAGTGAACAAATGCTGACATATAAATTTCTTTTCATTGCTCATATGTCTCGACTAGGAACTGATATGTGTTACCCCTGCTCTGCCTCCCTTTTATAAATGATCAGTATTTTGTGCCAGTTGCAACGAGACACTCAAGTGCCAAGTTTGTCGATGCCCACTTCCAGGCAAAATTCCAGTAGTCTGTCTGGAGTTTGATCATTTTCTGGAGGAACAATTTCCAAAAGAATATGCACTAAGAAGAGTCACTCTTCAGACAAAACAAGTCCACTTCCAATTCCCGAGTCCAAGTAAATGTATGTTACTGGAGTTTATTTCTACATATTGTGTGGTTGTATTGCTGGCTATCATAGAACAGAGACAATTTATGTTTTAGTAAAATCATTTACAGTATAAGAAAAATACAGAAGCATACAAGGTCCTCGATGATTGAAGTTTTCTGCATTTATTGGAATTTTGTTCTCTCACTCCACTAGTTCTGCTCCAAAAAAAGAAAAATAATTGTCTTCCATTTCTTGTTCTGTCAGAAAGTTCTCAATCCTTGTTCTGTCCACACGCTGGCTACCATTTATAATAACAATATGTGATTTTCAGGTTCTCCAGAAGATAATAAAGAAAAATTGCACATCTCAAGTTCGTCTCGAGAGCATCCCTTACCTTGGTGGAAGCCCGTTTTGAATGTCCATTTTGGATTTGGTTGTGATTCTTGTGGGGTATGTTTCTTGTATTCCTAACTTAACATTTATTTGTATTGACTGTAATCGTAATTTGTGCTTCGTGCTGAATCGCTGATGATGAATTCCTGGGTTTTTTTTCCAAACTGAATCGAGTTTTTGTTTGTGTTGGATACAAATATGTGTTAAGAATTTGAAGTATCGAAGGAAATAATATTTCTAGATAGCGTCGAAAATTGATTGTAAACATTGACGTGTATGCACTATATTATTATCCAAGTTTCTGCCTGCAGATGTATCCAATAATTGGTGAATGGTACAGATGTAAAGAGTGTGTGGAGGAATAAGGCTATGTATGACCTTTGCGAAGATTGTTACACGACTCGCCCCAAATTCCTGGTCGGTTTAATCAGAAGCACACCCCAGAACACGGGTTTGAAATGATAAAATCGAACCCCACGTGCAATATTATGTTAAGATTGCTGAGGGGACAATTAGAAGAAGTTGCTGCTGCTTTTAATGCATTGAGCAATGCTGTAGAAGATCTAGCAAATGCGTTCTCTTCTCCGTCCAATAATACCCTTGAAGATGCCGAAAATGGTTTGGATGCTACCAATACATCCACTGAGACTGAGGACAACGCGAGCAATGACAGGTGGCATCTTGCATCTCCCAGTTTGATTAACTTATGACATGTATGGATGGGAGGATTAATCAATACTGATAATATCCAATATTGTGTACCAAATATGCACTACAAGTTCATTTTTGCCGCGTTAGTGATGCCAAAGTACGGAACTTCAGTCGAAGCTTATCTCAACCGGGTGATTAGACTACATGAAACTGGTATCCCTACCTGGCTCTCCAGACTTTCAAGAAGTTCCATAAAGTGTACTGACCTACTTGTGAAATGTAACATATAAAAGGCAGATTTCATTTAGGTTTTATAAATATTTAGAAGTGGTATTAAAATTTTCTTCCGAATGTTTCCTGTAAATTGTATGATTACGTAACTTAACAAAGTTGTAAACAAAGTTGATTGTTATCAGTTCACGAAAATGCAAAACGAATACTTACTTTAGTTACCTTTACCAAGATTTTTCTTAGCTTCACAGCATCGTTCATATATCGAGCAAGGTGTAGTTCACTTGGATTTTATCCAAACTAGGTATAATATATAATTATTGTAAAAGTGCATATAATGACTTGTGTGATTATCATGTAAAGTTGAGGGTGTGGGGTAGGGGTTTCATATTCTCTTTTGGCCAATGAAAAGGTAAAGTTTTGGGGGGAACTTTTGAGAAAAAAAAAGATTCTATTTTGTTGGGCTTAATAAGAATTAAAAAATAAAGAATTTGTCCCACTAATTGATGTGTAGGGAAAAGCAAGAAAATAGGGAAAAGATTACCAAGTTCTTCCATCCATTAGTATGCTAAAACAAGTTGAAGAGGAAGGTTTCTTAGTATTTTGTGTGTGTGGATATGGTAACAAAATGGCTTTTCAATTTATCATGCCAAGTTCAAACTTGACTCTTTAGATTAAACATGTTCACTACGAACGCTTCCGATATATATAATGGGATGTGTCTATTTATCCATTTCTTGACTCGAAATGTAAACAGGTTTAGAAATTGATATTAGAGTGTCGAATGTTTGGCCAAGAGGGTGATCACTAGACCTTTCAAGCATTAGTTGCATCACTTGTAAAATAAGTGCGGACCCTATTGCAAGTGAACCATTATTAAGCTTGCCGTTTCGCCGTCGATCAGTTATTTATGCTAGGCCTTTAAAATAATTTTGCACTAAGCATTTAGCAGTGTTTTATCTTTTATATGATAACAATTTGAATAAAAATAATACACTAAGCATCGTCACTTTGATGGTGCTAAACATCGTCGATGTGACACATCAATTTATTTCATTGCTTTATTCTTCAAGTATTATCTACCATTGCTTAAGCTAACAAGTGGTCCGTGACACAAAGCTCATTCGCAACCTTAGTAGAAACTCGTATACATAGATAGAAAAGTTGATTTAGTCAACCATGGTTATTAAAGAGAGTTGAAGTTTGTTAGTGCTCTTTAGCCAAGTTAGGTGTGTCTAAATCTTTACCCTATAAATTGCTCTTTACACAAGTCAATGAAGTCTTTTCTTTCAAGACTACGTGAGAGTCCCGTTTGCCCATTAAATGCAAATATTTTTAAAGGAATCCAATGTCTTCCTATTGAAGAGATAAAGAACAAGAAATAAATGGCAAGATCACTTTAAATAATATTGGATTGAAGGTACACGTGATGATTTTTTATGGTGGTTTCGATCTGTCATTTTCTCGCGACCAATAAAAATACAAGGGGGACGTAAGTTGATCGTTTCAAAAATTAAAAAGCGAAGCACTATAACGTGGCGATTGAAAAGAAATAACTTTAACGTGGTGAATATCGAAAACCTACGAGGTAATTAGATATTTGTGCTTCTTAAAATCTTGGCAGAATCCATGTGATTCTCAACCTGATAAAATTAAATATTGTATTTTTTAACTAATGAAAATTGTTTAATGAACATCATGGTTTTGCCAACACAAAAATAAACAATGAGTGGAAATCTTTAATTCTTGCATGACTTTTGTCGAGTCCCTGTCGTTAATTACTATACAAATTAAATTATTATGATTAAGCATTTGACCTTAATTAATTGGACTCTAATTCTTTTGCTCTTTTTTCTTTTCCGAGAAATAATAAATTTTAACTAGATTTAAAAAAATTACAAGCATGAATCTTGTTTTAAGGGGAAAAATAATGATCTCGTGAGTGAAACTTCAAATTGCTTCTACACCTATGATTTAAACCCATACTAATGTTTAAACCTCTTACTTCATAGAAAGAGTCGAAAATTATCCTTGTATCAATAAATAACCTACTTGAAGTACCCCCACATACCGTGCTTCCGTCTCATCCCATGTCTTCTCAATAATCTTCCCATTCTCTCGAATGCTTACATCGATGAGTCAATGACAAGAAGTATTTGAAAACTCATACTCGTGGTTAAATACACTTCGTGAACCTATACCGGTAGGATTTAGTGTGTATTTGACAAAGTTTATAAGTGTTTATAAATTAGTCGAACTCTATTTTTATTTACACATTATCCAGAGCTCACAACTTTAGGATTCACCATTTATACTTGAATATGTATATTATGTAGAGTTGAGAAATTTTTTAAAACTAATTATAATCATCAATTAATGCCTTCTTAAATAAAAAGAAAAAGAAATAAATATTTACCCCTTCGGGGGTGACCGAGTTGGTGGAGCGGTGAACGCGGAGACCAAATGTCACGAGTTCGAATACCCTGCCAACACTTCCTCGGTTAAGTCTGACGTACCGGACTTGCCTAGTACAGTTTGCCTCTCATGTATGGTTTGCAGGCTACTGCACATGGAGTGGGGTTTACCTAGCGCGCACTGACAGTGGTCGAGCCTTCGCCCATTCGAGATAGTCGAGGCTCCGCTAGAGGGTTTTCTACGTAAAAAATAATAATAAATAAATATTTACTTTGTTGACCTCAAACTCCAACCCGAACTTTATTTTCCCTCCTCTCTCTCCTCCCCTCCTCTCTCTAAAACCTTAATAAAACACACTTCCTTTCACATTTCTCACACACAGAATACAACAGAAATGGGAAAATACATGAGAAAAGCTAAAATAGGAGGTGACGTAAGCGTGATGGAACTCTCACAATCTACCCCCGGCGCAAGAACCCGGGCCAAAACCCTAGCCCTTCAACGTCTTCAATCCTCCTTCACAGCTGCCACCGTCGCGCAGTCAAAGCCTGAGTCGTGTTACCTCCAGCTTCGTTCACGCCGACTCGAGAAACCGGTTTTTTCGAGACACCAACAGAATTCCCTAAAAGGGTCTGCGCAGAAACAGGGGTTTAGTTGTGGAGAAAAAGAGGACCCGGAAATTGAAGTTTTATGTGAGGAGGTGTATTCCGGGTCGGATTCAATTGGAATGGCTAAGAAAGAGGAGACGTGCTTTGAAATGGAAAACATAGAGTGGGATACAGGGGATATTGAAATTGAGGCCTCTTTTGGTGAAAATATTATGGATTGGGAACCTAGAGAAAGGTATGTTTTTTTATTTTTGCTAATTTTGTATGTTTATTTATTTTTGCTAATTTTTTCCTTTATATTTTCATTTATTTAAGAATTACGTGGATTTTTATTATCTGTTTTATTCTGATGAATTTCGTGTTTTTTTAAATCTATTTTTTTTCATTCAGCTGCGGTCTTGACTCTTGCAAAATCTTTTGGCTGAAGGGAAAGAAAATTTTATGAAACTCAAACTTTTCTCTCCCACCTTCACTTCTTTTGTTCTTAATTTTATTTCATTTTCTCAAGAGAGCCTTACCCCCTAAAAATTGACTCTCATTTTTGCTATACAACAGAAAAATTAAATCTTTATCAACATCTTTGGGGATATAAAAAGTGGTTATTGGCTTCTAAAACTCTCAAATTTGCTGCCTTTTTGTTCTATTGTTATTTTTTAATGGATAGACAATACAAGGAAAATAAGGAAAAAAAAGGCCCTTTTAGGAGGACTTCTGTTTTCATTTTCAGAGAAATAACATCTTTTGGGTACTAACTTTTGTACATTAGAGTATCTTTTGAGTATTTTTTCTGCAAATAATTGTTTTTTCATCTTAATTCTTATTATTTTTGGGGTTTTTTTTCTCCCGAGGAAATAAGATTTGAAAATAGTTTTCTGACCCAACCTCGAGGGTCCTCACCACCCGCCCCCGGAGCGAGGTAAATGGCGGGATATGTCTTAACAGTCCAGGATACAACACCTGCCAGTGCCCACGAAGAGTAATGTGACATGGATGCTAGGTTATATGTTTGGATGTGTATGTAAAGTTGTCAAGTATTTTTCAAGCAATCTCATCTGAGTGTTTCTCTGAGCAGTGAAGTATTTCATGAAAAAGCCATATCCAGTTTTGAGTGCCTTTAATACTCTATTGGGGTTAGTTTTTATTCAATGCACGTGTTATGTCAGATATAGAAACTGTGTAAAATTGCTTTCACAAAAGGTAACAAGCATTGTGACCTGATGGTTCTTTTTCATGAAATAAAAAATCGGTACCACTGCCAGCCCCACTAGCCTTCAATTAAAACCCAAAAAACCCACACATGCCTGTGCTCCCATGCAAACCCGCAATTATATTACCTCATATATCGTCTTGTAGTATCTAGTAATGAATTGAAGGGATTGAAAAGAAATGATCATGTAGCCGATCCCAAATTTGTTTGGGACGATGCTTAGTTTGTTGTTGATGTATTTCTTGATTTTTTCTTGTTGGTACATGTATATTTTTGAGTAAATGTAATGAAATTCATGAGCATGGTTGGTACCAAATTTTAGAAATATGTGGACTGTTTTAGTATGCCTTAATGTATTGATGAACATCATCGATAAAAATTGGTACTTTAGAGAAATTTCTGGATTACTTCTAGTAGTGTTTTGTGTTGTGTTTATATGCATCAAACTAAGACATTCCCCAAAAATGTTTTAGTAGGAGTATTTGATGGTAGACAGCACGAGTTTTGGGAAAAATTAGTGGATCTGGCTGTTTAGAATTCGACTTTATCATTTTATTGAAGAAAATTAGAAAAAATATATATGTTTATTTTACTATAGTTGTGAGTGCAATAATTCATATTCTTCACGGGGACAGCCACAGCAAATTGGAAAAGTATGTGTGATCTCTGGTTTTTTATTATCCATGAGTATATGGGATTCTGCACTTTTACCCTTTGTGCTGTAATCTTATTTTCTGCATGTGGACCTTATTTATTGTACATGAAGCAGTGCCTGAAATTCACATTGCAAGTGGGTTTATTTTGTTGGGTTGTAATCAGTGTCTGCATTTCAGCAGGAGCACTAGGGAAAGCACACCATGCAGTTTGATTCAGTCTGCCGGCACAGTCTTGACTCGTGGCTCGACCACAAGACAGACGAGTCTCGAGGCAGCGATTCAAAGACCCCAGGATGCCATTCTCAGAAACATTCCTACAGCATGTGAGGTGGAGGAGTTTTTTGCCCGTGCTGAGCAGTTGCAGCAGAACCTTTTTATGGAGAAGTACGAAATTCAAAAGCTTAACTAGAAATGATTTTTTTTTTTGTCCCAATGTAGCTTACCTTCGCCATATTTCGTGTTGCGCAGGTATAATTTTGATGTTGCGAACGATGTACCCCTCTCGGGACATTATGACTGGGTGAGAGTGATCCCCTGAGAAGAATTAGCCATTGTTGAAAGGAAGAAGTTAGATTCTGTCATTACTGGAACTATTAAAATTTGTGTAAATAGGACAGAGCCATTAGATGTGTAGTTTAATTAATGTTTGGAATATTAGGACTGCTGAAGCCTGAACAGACTAACCATTTAGAATTAGAATCATTCACAAGACAATGTAACATTAGGTCTTGGATAAAAGCTCATGTAATTTGAAGGTAGAGAGATTCGATATTTATTTTTTTTCGTGTTAAGTTTTGCATTTAATTTATTTTTTTCTTGTGGTTAATTTCAAAATTGCATGTTGTAGAACATAACTATTTCGGGTGTTACATCAAAGTTTTACTATGATTTAAGAGAAATTTAGAGTCGTGGTATCTCTCCAAGCTTTGCTACTCGAATATCCGTTAGATTTTTCTTCTAGGTCACTAAGCTATGACATTTGCTGCAAGTCGGTCTAACTATATGGAAATCATCCTAATGCACTAAGGGCACTCTACCATTGCAGCCAACTCGCCCGTGCCAGCCCTGTTAGTATGTGTAACGACTCAAGCTTGTGTTCAAGTCATTAACTAACACATTATTTATTTTGTGAAGACTTCAAGTTATCTAACCTCTTACAAATTTCTTTCACGTCTCCCAAGAAAAGAACCAAGTAGCGACTTTAAGTTGAATTGGTTCGTCGTGTTACCATCTTGTTTTGTACACATGGAATTAGAGGTTTTTTTTTTTTTTTTTAAATCCCATTTGTATGCTTGTTAAAGGTTATCTTATTCGATCCCATTTGTTTGTAAAGGTGCATGCACACGTATGCATATTTTGAGTTTCAATTGGAGTTCTATTTCTACAAGGCAAACATTTTAAAGGAGCGGTTCAATTATTTCATCTTTTGTGATATTCTTAATATTAAAATTTAATTGCTTATTTTAACGTTAAAAGAATCGAATTATTCGTTTAAATTTGTTAAGCTCTGATATCAAAATAAGTTAACTTTATTAAAGAGAATGGTGGTAAATCCTTGTGTATTATTTGTTTATTTCAACTTTTAGCCATGTTTGATAGTTATTATTTGGAAAAAATAACACTTTGAATAGTGATTTTTTGAAAAATGTGTGGATAAAAAGTAAAAATAAAAAATTGAATTTACGTGTAGAATATTTTATTATATGAATGTGTGGTTAAAATGAGTATGTAAAAAAAAGAATTTTCAAATAAATAATTGTCGAATAGGGACTTAATTCCCATGGAGTTTACATTTTTTAAACATTAAATTCCATGAAAAATGTCTCATCCGAGAAATTTAATTTCTACTTTGACTGTTTGATGCGAAAGTGGAAATGAAGTTCAAATCAAAAGTACAATCACTTTAAACTTGTTTTTTTTTTTTTTGGCCAATTTTAAGAAAAATACATTCTTATGGGTTACTTGAGTTTTTATTTTCCAACTTACATAGAATTGGAAAGTCTTTACACATTTTTCAATCAAACGGACTTGATGTTTTACCTTGTGGGCTCTTGACACGAAATTCAAGGAATAGCTTGGATTGTTCTAAAATCTCACTCTTTGGTTCAAGGTTCTTAGTGGTGTCAGGCAAACCCTTCAATGGAGTCTGCAAAGATATTAATAAAGCTGCAGAGTAAAATCAAGTGGGCATTTATTTAATATTTGTACATGCATTAAACCGAAACAATCATGGAGACAAAGTGTGACCAATTTTGAATTTACATTATAGTTTTTGTACACTTCTCCCTTGTTGTGGATCTTATAGTGATTGTGACCCCAAATTTGAATTTGGGTGTTACTTTTTTTTTTTTTTTTTCAAAACAAGTGAAGCTAGTTTGTAATACTTTTAATTTGCGGTTCATGTAGTCGTTTATTCAAGCAAGTCGAGTTCGCTCTTAATCGATGTAAGTATTTTTCATGAACCTCACTTTTAGGTACTTCCATTTTGTAAGCATTTTTCACAATACCTCTATAATCTTTTTTAATATTGAAATAGACTTCAGTATGTCATATTAATGGATATGGACAAGACAATTCTCTCATTTTTGAGAAGATAGTGTTATTTATCCTTACTCTTTTATCATATTCCTCTATATGCTAAAGATATTTAATCTTGTGTGCCTTCCTAAATCATGATAATTATCTTATAATCGATTCTAAGTGATGATTAAAATGAATATTGTAAAACGATATAATCATCATTGCTACATCTAAATTTTCAAACAAGATTATCATCCCTCATTCGGTTCCCACAACCTTAATATCACGGGCTTGACATTTCACATATGAATTCTATAAAGATTTGAGGGCCAAATTTAAGGATCATAAATTACTTGTCATATAAAACTTTTGTGCTTAGTGGAAAAACTTCCCTCTCTCTCTCTCTCTCTCTTTTTTTTTTTTGGGGAATCACAGTTCACTCATTAGGTTTTGAAACTCCTAAACTACAAATGATGGGGGTTGGAAAATCATGCTAGTCTTTAGAAACACACACACAAAAAGTGATGTGTGAGAGAAACAGGGTGTGGGAGTAGGGGTGGG
>CAIGRP010041644.1:0-29354 GCA_903798385.1 Fraxinus cuspidata
AAATTCTGCAATGTATTATCATTAAATAATCAGTCTTGACTACATACGTCTTGCATAGGGTCTTGGTAAAGAAATTAAATATTTGTGCAACTGATACATTTAATTGGAGATTTTATGAGCACGAGATGAATGAGATATAATGCATTACCTCAATAGGTAGTAAAAGGAGGGCTATGTTAAACTTCATTATCTCTTTAGCAAGGCATCAACACCTAATATGTATGCCCTATCTTTTTATAATAAGAATAGAGAGACTTTCAAACGCAAAGTTTAGAAAATAAACTTTGAATCAAATCTCTTAATATTATTTGTGTCACATATCATCATTTCTAGTGTTTTTAGTTTAATGTAATTAATGCTTAAGACAAATAATATTTTTTACGCTATCATATAGTCAACTATATTATGGCGCGTGCATTGCACGTGCGTCTTACTAGTGTTTTCAAAAGAGGCCCTAAAAATGTTAATACCAGATATTGGGAACTATTGTTGCACCTCCAAAATCAGCATGGACAAGCCAAAGCAAAGATGAATGGTTATATTTTCATAAAGTTGACGGGCTTAATGTCGTCGGCAACGAACAAGGACTTATCGACGGTCAAGGTTCTTCTTCGTGGCCGAATTCTGAGAGTTTATTTCATACTTTTGATCTCTCGTTTCCCTTTTTTCCCTTGTAATGTTTTCTTATCCTCGACTTCCTTTGTTTCAGGGTGAAAACAACAGGCCCACTGTGAGTAGAATATAAAATTGATCTAAACTTCTGAAATCTTTATTTCAGAAATTAAAAGAGTAATAAAAAGATGTTACTTTATTTATTTGTTTTAGGTAATGAAATTTTCTAATTGTACCAATCTTCATGTGAGTGGATTGCAACATATAAACAGCCAAAAGAATCATGTTTCATTAAATGGATGCAATGAAGTAAACATTACAAAACTTCATATGATTGCCCCCACAAGAAAGTCCCAACACTGAGGTACTAAATACTAACACGTGCATCTCTATTCTTGTTTATAACACTTGTATGTAATTATCCTTCTCTTATTGTAAAAGGGGACGATTCTATCGCCATTAATGGGGGTACTTCAGCCATCATAACCAGAGTTGCATGCGGTCCGGGCCATGGAATAAGGTTCGTATCCAACCATTTAACATTATTAGTTGGTGATGTATCATGTATATACTATTAAGGGATAACTTCCACATCGAATAAAGATGAAAACATAGACCGATTTATAAGGATTTGGATTAGTCTACATCGAATAAAGATGAAAACATAAACCGACTAAAGGGTTTGGACTACTCATCTTTTTAAAGTTGATATTTTAAGATGAAATCTCAAATCTTCACATATACTGTCATTATGCCTAAAACTCGAGATTCTTTTAACCTATATCTTTTAGTCTCTACTCTCTTTTTGCAGTATTGGAAGTTTAGGAAAAGATGGACAGAATGATGAAGTATAAGGATTACATGTAAGCAATAGCATTTTAAAAGGAACTGACAATGGAATGAGAATCAAGACATGGCAGGTGAGAACTGAGACGAACTGAGGAAAATCATGAATTGTAGTTAAAATACATTTACATTTTCCAAGTACAACGTTTTGTCATGTATTTTTGTTTCTTCTTACGTAAGGAGGCTCTGGATTTGCCAGGAACATAAGCTTCTAGACACAACGTTAATAGCAGCTGACAATCCTATTATCATTGACCAGTTTTACTGCCCTCACGAAGTATGCAAAACCGAAGTAAGCATTTCTACAAAGTGTTTTCAGTGATTTTTCTTTTCTTACGGGTCCGGGGAGCATCCGAGCACTCTATGGAAATAAATAATGAACAGTATCTGAATGTGCACTCTTTAATTAATCATAGCAAGAATATATTGTATTGTGTATTAAGTTTTCAAACCATAGCAACATATTAATAAAAGTCCAAATAGACTTAATCCGTCTATTAAAGTTGACCAAATCAAATATTTAATTAATCAAATTAATTAAATTTGATCCATGAATTAGTTAATCAAATTAATTAATTCGGGTCCACTAACGAGCAACCCAATTAATTAATTCTCCAATATTTATTAATTAACTAATTGGTTAATCTCATTCTTCTAGTTATCTATGACTCATTAAATTTTCGATCAGATACTTAACGTCGTGAATTATTATTTTGATCAAATCAAAATCGATTAATTAAAATACCCCTTTTTTAATTTATCACAAATTCACATATGTCATCCCATATTGACATTCAGCAATATGTTTGGACAATACATGTGACGGAAAATGTCACATGCTATGACAAAACCAAACTTGTTCGTTTACCATGAAATTATAATAATTTCGTCAAGATGATCCGATCAATTATAGGAGAGTGCACATTCAGATACTATTCACTGACCCTTTTTTTTGTCCCTCAACAGACATCAGCTGTCAATGTTAGTGACGTGACATACAGTGGAATCCGAGGAACATCCATCTGCAAGAATGCTACAATCAACTTCAGTTGCAGCAGTACCGTTGCTTGCACTAATATCATTATGGATGAAGTCAACATAGTATCGGTTGCTCCAATAAATTCACCACCTGCTTGCTGCCTCAATGCCCAAGTAACAGCTCAAATAACTCAACCACAAGTAAATTGTATAGGGACGTGAAGATTATATACAATTTAAAACGTAAATCGCTTTGTAGTTTATACTACTGTCTGCAAACGAAGTTTACTTTTTTGCAAAACTCTTAAGTATAGTACTTGGCAGCAGACTGCGTAATTTTTCAGTGAAACTCAATTCAATTGAATCTATTAGCAAATTAGCACGTATGTGTATTCCATATATGTAATTCCCTTCTGAGCATCACATGCATATCTACAAGAAGAAACAACCAACTGAAAAGAAAAACTTTGTTTGATTAAATGTAATGTCACAGATGTTTTGACATCTATTTAGAGAAGAAAAAAAGTAATGCTCCACTGTGCAACACAATCATCTTTATCAAGATGACAAGTTTTTAGCTAGTTCGTAGAAAGTCGAAACCCAGAGCAGAGCTCAACAGAAAAAGTTTAATGTCGAAGGTGAAGAACCAGAGCAATTACATATACCAAACTCACTAAATAATGCTCTGAAGTAACATGAGGTCCCATATCAGGAAGGAGGCTGATACAATAGATGGAGATGGACGATCATGTCAAACTTTAGTTTAGATCTATGATGCATCAACATAGACTTGTGTGTCCGACGCAATGCGTGTCAGATACGTCGATACGCGATTTTTCAAAAAGATACTGAAAAATGCCAAAAATAGGCTTAGATGGTTTCTTGAAAAATGCCAAGGTCGGTTACGACACAACATAGACACCATGTGACATGAATACAGAGAATATAACAAAATAACTTATATGTACCATTTAATTTTTTAGTAACTAATAAAATTGAAAAACTAGACCAATAATTAGACATGAAACCAATTAAACATTTAGTATTTCTTAATTGGATTGCTGAAGGAGATTAAAGAAGAACATTACATGATGGGATTCAACAAAGCACAATACAAGTGAAGTGATCAAACGATAAAGAGGACATCGAAAATACAGAATCCTTTAATGATCATTCATTTCTTCTTTTCTACTTTTTCAATCTTTTACCTATTTTTTTTGAAACTAAAAGGTTCTACACAACATCCAAAGTGTTCTTAGCCTACGTTTGGTACCATTATTTCGAAACTTTTTTTCTGCATACTCATTTTTAACTACGCATTCACACAATAAAATATTTTGCACGTAAACTCAAAAAATTTCTTTACTTTTTAACCACACATTCTCCAAAAATTCACTATTTAGAACATTGTTTTTCCCAAATAATTTCCATCAAACATGGGCTTAATATATCCAAGAAAGTTTTGATAGGGAGAAATGTCTGACCATAAATATAGAATGTATTTACTTACAAGACGAAATTCCTTCAACTTCTATATAACAGAGCTAGAATATTCTATATTTCACATGAATCCGAGCGACCAAAGAAATTGTAACGGTTATCTGCAACATTCTCATATACGAAGTCCCTTACAAATCTGCAACAATAGCAATAAGAATGAAGTCACATCTCCAATTTCAACTTACCCATAACTGAATAACAGACAAGTTTATGACTTACAGTGGTATGAAGTGTAGAAAGAAAGCTAGCTGCGGAAAGGGTAAATCTATGTATTCCATAATCTTCAACACAGCTTCTGACTTAATGTACGACCTGCAATCCAGCTCCAAAAAAATTCATCAGACAAGAAGTCTTCTAAATGATATTCTCGACAAGTTTTCAAATTTTATGAAGAATTAAATTGATTAGTAAAATTAGTGAAATACATTTAAATTAGGTTTCGAAACAATCTCATCTCACTCCTTAAATTTGCAGAGAGGTGATTAAGTTCATTCATTTGTTTGAAGTATCTTCAATTGATATATACAAGTGAGATAAGACGAATCATGTTGTAGACCCAAAATTTATTGAGAAATATAGAACTTGGAACAAAGAAATTCAATGACCTTTGTTTTATGATGGTCAACATTTGGATTTTTCAAATTTATGATTTATCATGTCAAGAGTCAAAAGTCAAAAGTGTTTTGGTTTTTTCTCTGGCTATTGAACATGGATATGCAGAGTTGTCGTAGTTGCAGTTTTATCATGTCCCTACTTTAAGAATCTTACTGGCAAAAAAATCTTTAGTTTAAATTTTTCCATTTAGAGACCAAGTTTTATTATGGTTGCTAAGAATCTGGGTGTTTTGGATCTCTCAGTATCTGTAGCAATGTAAAACCCAATCCACAATACCCTCTCTGAAACCAAGTGAGAATATTTCTGATTTTGCCCCCTAAAGATCCTTGTCATTGTAATCCTTAATCGGTAACATTTTTTGGCATAAAATTCATCTAGAACCACCACAGAACCAGCTTTCAAATTTTACGTACATCTGAAGGGAAGAGTTCTACTTCTGCATTGTATTGCGAGAAAACAAATTGATTGGTAACATTTTTAAAGACAGTACCTAAATTACGTAAAAAATTCAATTTTAACACTAGAATAATGATGTACGGAATATACCTATCTTTATCTACAAGTACAACACTCGAAATATCATCAGGCTCTCTACCAGATCTCCTCAACAGCTTCCTACCTGATTCACTCTGCAGAGCTTCAAATCTAATTTTCCTGGTACACGGTACCATAAATAAATCAGACGAATCAACTAACTTGAAGAATGAGAATAAATTCATTCAAATAATTTGTCTTCACAGCAAATAATATTTTTTAGAAAAGAACAATTAGTTTAGCAGAAATGATCAAGAATACATTCATTGTCTACATTAAGTTAAGTCTTCGCCCATAATTAAGATTCAACGGACATCCCACCCTCCCAAAAAACTCTTCAAAGGTTCTGAGGGTCGTTTGTTTCTTAAAAGCATCACCTAATTGAAGTTGTACTCAACAAAGAATTAAGAAAGAAAAGTTAGGATCACTTGTACAATGTCAAGCAAAATAAATAAAGTTTTCAAAAGCCAGGTAACATCTATCACCTTTCATATTATATCTTAGCTTCTTATAAAGCCTCCTATTCTGCAAGTTCACATCTACCAAATTGAATTTAGAAGATGGAAATTGATAGGTGAAGGATGAGACGTGGCCTTTAGTTGGAGAATAAGACAAAGTCCATGGAGCTGTTGAGAAGATTTAGTATTCTCTTTTCCTGTTTTGAATCTGTTTTGCTGTTTTAAACATGCTTTGATGTTGTTAATTTTACTTCCTGTTATTTTCTTTACAGTTACAGTGTGTGTATGTGTAGCTGTAGTTCAGGAAAATCTGTTCAGCTGTGGCTTATTTAAAGGCTGCCAACGTGAATAATAGAAAGGTAGCATTTTATTCAATTGAATATTGTGGTCTATCTCACTTGAAGAGAGTTAACCTATTTTTTTCTGCCATTGATCAGCAAGCTTCTGAATGAGACCTATGGTATCAGAGCTTCGTTAGATGGCAAGCAACAAAGAGAGGATTAAGAATTTGGAAATAGGACTTGGCGGACTTCAGGACGTCATGCACAGGATGGAAACTGGAATGACTGACATACTGAGCCAACTGGAGATTAATCACAACCGCCTGTCTGAGGCTTTGCTTTCACCGAACAAAGAAGGTACCAGCTATTATAATGATGATGGTGAGGTAACCTCTCGCACCAACAAAGGCGAAACTGACGGAAGTTGTCAGATTTTTTCATTCAGAACAGCCAAACTTGAGTTCCCAAAATACTGTGGTGATGACCCAACCGAATGGTTCAATAGGATGGACCAGTTCTTTGAATTCCAAGGCATGGCAGAGACACGGAAAGTCTCCTTAGCCTCATTTCACGTGGAAGGTGAAGCCAACCGAAGGTAACGGTGGTTGCATCGTACGTTCAGGAGGAAAGAAGGGAGGTGACGTGTACAATCTTTGAGGAAGAACTACGGGATCGATTCGGACCCACTGCTGGAGAAGATTTTGATGAAAGCCCTATCACATATTCGGCAGTGGGTTCTCTACGAGAATATCAGCAAGAAGAAGCTGGGTAACCGCGTACAAGGGTGGACTCAAAAGGCATTGATAGGAACCTTAATGGGTAGACTAAACCGGAGATCGCTGAAACATTCAAATGTTCAAACCACGGATGCTGAAGGAAGCTATCAGCCTTGTTTGGATGAGAGATGAGCAGCTGCTCCGCCAACAGAGTTTCACACGGCCAATTCCAACCAATGGGCCGCAGACAACCCTTCCAACTCCAACATGATCCACACAAACATCCCCATTGAAGAGGCTCATGTAGGATGAAATGCAAAAATGGAGAGCACAGGGTCTTTGTTTCCATAGCAATGATAGATTTAGTGCTGGTCACAAGTGCCAAAAATCACAACTTTTACTGCTTGAGGGGTGCACAAACACAAGCAAAATTACCTGTGAAGAGATTACAGAAGACAACCAGCGTTAAGACAAAGCAAGTGAGCAACATCCAGGAAGACCTTCAGAAGCAGCATCCGGGTGTGGACCTTTGGGACAAGTGTTCACTAGAGGGGGAGGTATTGATAGGTGAAGGATGAGATGTGGGCTTCAGTTGGAGAATAATACCAAGTCCATGGAGCTGTTGAGAAGATTTAGTATTCTGTTTTCCTGTTTTGAATCTGTTTTGCTGTTTTTGAAGTTATTTATTTTACTTCCGTTATTTTCTTTACAGTTACTGTATGTAGAACCGTTGCTTATTTAAGGCTACCAATGTGAATAATAGAAAGGAAGCATTTTATTCAATTGAATCTTGTGGTCTATCTCACCCAAAGAGAGTTAACTTATTTTTTTCTGATTAGCAAGCTTTTGACTGGGACCTATCAGAAAATACTAACTAGGTCATAAACGACATATCTTTGTAAAATAAAGCACATAACTGCATCAAAAGAAAAAGTAGCTCTTCTTAAAATTTCCTTCCACAAATTATTTTATCAGTCATAGATAATTTTTACAAGTCAAGAATGTAAGTAACGTACTTGCGTAAGAAAGAGATATCTTATCTAAATGTCAAAAAATCCCAAAAATCAATATTATTTGAAATATTATCACACTTAATTGGAGATAAGATCTCAAACCTTTGTCGATCATTGGCGCGGACAAATCTAACGCCTCCATTGCATAAGTTGCATACACCTATTGCATGAAGTGAACATAAGTTTCCACAGCATGTCTTAAAATCCATAACCATGAACACACACTTGTCTAATATCAATTTCATAATGAGATTCAATAGCATTTTGTATCATCTAAACTCTCCCACTCATTTCCCTCCTTAACGAGGTTGTCCTTAGAGTCAATTGACATGAAACCCTCATGTTCCATGATTTTGACTACGATGTACAAACCGAGTTAACCACAGGCGGTCATTAAACTAGTACGATAACGTCATTTTCTTTTATATTTGCAGCTAATCCTAAGCTTCGTTTCAACTTTGTCCTATGAAATTGTGAAGTGCCAATCAAATTATTTTCCAACTTGTTTCTAAATGGTTTAACTATTAAATAGATAGAAACAGTGTTTGGGGGGGGGGGGGGGGGGAAAAATGTTTATATGAAAAGTGACTTGAATTTTATAAACAGCAAACATAAGCTAAACTACCAACAGTCTAACTATGGTGAAATAGAGAATTTTAACTGTTAAAGAGTTACAATTAGTTTAACTCCATATCTGATAACATGGCCTGAGAACGATATTCATTGTTGTATTACTTATCACAATATCATGAATGCAATTTTCAAGCCACATGCTCCATATTGTCTATGATGTACAAAATTGTGGTTAAACACACAGGTGGTCATTAAACTTATACAAATTAACTTTATTTTGTTTTATTTACGTTATAAACTTAAACTTTGATCAAGATTTTAAGGTAGTAGCTACGAAATCTTGACGTGAGCATCTAACATTTTCCCAACTAAAGTACTACACTACCAACTAGATTGTACGCTGGCTTAACTCAATGACCAAATTGTAACATAGAATTGAAACTATTATTCATTTATTCAACACTAACGTTCAAATCTGTACAAATTATATTTTAGCAACAAATTAAATACAGTTCAATTATAAGAAATTAAGTTTAGGATATATATATATATATATTTTTTTTTATTTAAGAATGTGTGATTAAAAAAGAAGAAGAGCCATACTTGGCATACAGAAAATGGTTCAAGGAATTTTTACAGACTTTCACTTGGCAATTTTTTTAATAGAGATAAAGATTTTGGTTGATGTGTATTATTAATTTATTGAAAAAGAGAGATAAAAATGAATTATAATTTTAAAGGGGCAAAATGAGGGCTAAATTGAATAGACATTTCAATTATTTTCCAGAACCAAAGAATTATAAGACCAAAACATCGATTAACAGTACCGTCAAATAACATGATAGGTCGGGAGTCATTTTCGAAGAAGCTTGAAGTTTCCTCCACTGAGTCCACCGCTTTAGGCCGCAACGATAGCGTGGCGGAGATAGTGGGGAACAGGCGGCGGCCGGGGCAAACTTGCGTCTTGAGTGGTACAGTCAAACGTGTGCACCCGACAGGTACAAGGAGCGCCATAAGATCCAACCAAATGAAGAAATTCTCTGCATTTTTGCTACTTAATAAATGAGGGCGAAAAAAAATCAATATGGTGATACATGAAAAGCCTTGAAGATGGTATTATTTACACAAAATGCCAATTGTTGTTACACTGGCAGATTGTACAATGAAAATGTTCAAAGGGTAAAAATGGAACGTAAAATNTAAAAATTAGCAGATTCTAATGAAAATTTATGAATTAAAAAATTGAACTTAATTTATTCTTTTAGTGAAATCAAACAGATGCCAAATATTCGTTGCATTGAGTACCAAAAATTAATGTGACTAATCAATCTTAAAAAGACTTTTCAAGCTATTCAGTCAACATTATCAATATAAAAAATAAATAAACTATTATCTGAGAAGAGAATCAGGTCCAACCTCTTCAATAGAAGCTTACAAAGAATCATAGTATCAAGCACGAAAACTTAAATTTTGTATGCTGAAATCACACTTCGGGTGTGTTTGATGGATATTATTGAAAAAATAATGTATTTTAAATAACGATATGATGAGAAATATGTGGTTAAAAAGTAAGGAAATGTTATTGGTGTAATGGAAAATATTATGTTATAGAAAAATGTATGGTTGTAAATGAGTTTTGAACGAATATATACCAAACAGGGGCTAAGTTTTAGAATTGGATAAATTCAATGTGAAAGACAGATTCGAAATTGGATAAGTAACTTCACCTTAAATCCAACAAACAAGTTTGCAACATATCCTTCAATACTTGAATAGTTTTCTCGGACTGATCATCTGACTGGAGTTGAAGTCGTACTAACATTTAATTTTGTTCCCAAAGTTCTATGTAAACTCTTCGAGAACTCAGAGATAAATCTTGAATCTGTCTTAAATAATAGATATCGAAACTCCAAACAATCTTTCTACCTCCTTCATTTATTATTGAGCCAACGGATCTAAACTAACGCCATTTTCACTTAGAGAAAATGAGCAATCTTCGTTAATTGATCAATAATTATGCAAATGTCATTATTTTCCTTCATCAATTTTGGAAAACCTACAACACAATTCATGAAAATATGCTCTCATTCTATTATGGTATTTCTAAAAGATTTAAAAGCCTTCGCCAATGCTCCATTTTCACTTGATCACAAATTATACACTTGTTGACAAAAAATCAAATATTTCTTTTCATAGTCTTCGAAGATTTTGATAAATTTTTATACCAGTAGGATGAGCAGTGTATGGGGTGTAGTGAGCTTTTTCTAGATTTTTCTTTCTACGTTCATCGTCCTTAGGCATACAAAGCTTTCCTCTAAACTTTAATTTTTATTTGAAGACATCTCAAAATCCTTCTTTTTATTTACCCCTTTATTTGAAATGGATCCTTATCTGCACCTCACCAATTCGATCTTTTAGATTAGATAAACCATCAAAGTCGCTATCTGAGCTATGATTTGATTAGCAAAAGCAACAACATCAATTTTCATCATCTTGAAATCATTAACCATCTGAAACTAATTCAATACAAAAGATGTCAAATGACCCCTAACGTTTTGCTCAAAGTATCTACAACCACATTAGCCTTATCCAAATAATAATGAATGCAATCATAATCCTTTACCAATTCTAACCATCTTATTTGCCTCATATTTAATTCATTTTAGGTGCATAAATACTTTAAGACTCTTATAATTGGTATAGATTTCACATTTGATTCAATGTAGACATGACACCATTACTTCAATGCATGAACCATAGACGCAAGCTCGAGGTCATGTGTCGTGTAATTCTACTCATGTTGCTTCAACTACCTTGAAGCATAGGCAAACACCTTTTCATATTACATCAAAACACACCATAAGACTGCTTAGATGCGTCACTGTAAATCACAAAACTCTTTGATCCTTCTCGAATCACTATCATTTCAAATCTTGAAAACCCTGTTTATACTTATTTGACCACTAAAACTTTACTTCTATTCGAGTTAACTGAGTCATTAGTCTAGCCACCTTAGAGAAATCTTCGATGGATCTTCAATAATAGCTAGCTAAACTCAGAAAACGATGAAATTTACCCACACTAGCTGGACAGTTCCACTTAGTTACTGCATCTCCCTTAGCTAGATTAACTTCAATTCCATTGCCAGTAGCTACGTGACCTAGAAATCTTACTCTTGAGATAAATTTCACATTTCTTGAACTAGACATACAATCTTTCCTTACATAAAAATTCTAGCACTATTTTGAGATGCTCCTTATGTTGATTTTGATCTTGTGAATAGATTAAAATGTCGTTAATAAAGATTTTAACAAATTGATCGACATATTGATCTCAGAATTGATAATACATCAAATTCATAAATACCGTCGAAGCATTATTTACTCCAAAAAGCATCACGATAAACTCATAATGACCATATCGAGTCTTGAAAGCTAATTTGATATATCATTCGACTTAATCTTTAACTGATGATATTCAAATTGCAAATTGATCTTAGAGAACACATTTTCTCCTCTCAATTAGTCAAATAAATCTTCTATTCAAGCCAGAGGATACTTGTTTTTAACAGTAAGTTTGTTCAATTCATGATAATACATGCACATTCTAATGGTATCGTCGTTGTTCTTAACAAACAACAATAGTACTCCCCATAGAGATACACTAGATCAAATAATATTCAACAAGTTTGAAATCTGAACATTTAAATTTTCTACTTTTTTAGTGTCATTTGATACGGTGCCTTAGATACTCTCCAAGAACTAGATCTATTGCAAACTCGACTTGTCTATCATGGTATATTTTCTAGAAACACATTCTCTAATTCTTTTCCCTAACATCTTTTTAGTCTTTAATATTGCAACTATCAGTATTTTAGGTTTGGTCTTTACCTCAAAGAAGAAAAATTCTTCTTTCCCTTGAGTTTTAAAAGATGCTACCTTCTCTCGATATCGGAAGGTAAAGTGATTACATCCCAACCAATTCATACCTAATATTAAATATATGCCTTTCATTTTTGTTATGAACAGGTTTGCCTCTAACAATCTTTTCGCAATTTTCATTCCCATTTGATTTTAATAATGTTATATATGTATTTAAGGTGTAGAATTATTGAAAATATGTTTAACAAAAGATGTTTTTATATCAATCTATAACCAAATATTTATACGAGATCACTATTCATTTTTGGACATTAGTTGAAATTTTTTTTTTTACGCTGTAATAATTTTGGTATATTTGAATGTTGAAAACTATTTTCAGATAAATGAGAAATTAATGCCTAAAGTAAGATTTTAGAATCGAATAAATTAGAATATGAAGAGACAAAGATTAAACTTTATCCCACATTAAAAAAAAAAAAAGTTATGACATATTTGTAAGTCCCTCCTTGAGACTTGGATTGAGCCCTAATGAATACTACTAGTTTTTGAAGGGAGGAATACCTAGATTATGTTGAGTTCAGTCTAAAGCAAATGCGCGTGTGCATTATTGCCGTCCGTTCGTCCAACTAACTACTTCGGATCAACACGACATTACATGAGTATGGACACATGCATAGTCATAGATCGTGGGCCTGTGGGCTCGAGTCGTTGTTGGATTGGCTTGGATATGGACTCACACTATATATATTTTTTGGTGAAATAATTTTATTTATTTATTATTTGGATATTAATTAATTTTGAAAAAATCCAGGATTGTGACATGTGTCATCAGGCAAATGTAAATTTGTGTCTATTTATTATAAACATACTTGTACAAATATAAATCTATCGAGAAAAGACATGCTTTTCAGACAAGATATAATCTTTAGTTGAATCTTATCGAACACATCTTTTGACTTATTATTTTAATAGAATTCAATTCATCTTTTACTTCTTTTATGTTTTGCCCTGCACTCATAAATATTTTTGAATTAATTCACGCATTATAGAAAATTGTACAAAACACTTTTTGATTCGTTGTTTCTTGTGATTCGAAATGCTACCATTGCAAAGAGAGATCATTGTATCTTGAGACGATTTTCATTCTACCGTCAGCACAGATACGTGGAAAATTCACCTTAAAGATAAAAGGTTAAAGTAAGTCGTGGGTGTGTTTTCTTGTTCACTAATATTTAGAAGAATATCGAAACATATTTTACTAACATATACGATTATGGTCTTCGTGGGTTGTTTAAGTTTAAGTTTCACACTTTCTTTTCTTTTGTTTATAAATTATAATGAGATTATAATTTTTCATAAAGAAGCCTAAGATAAAAATCTCGTTATCTACAGAACGGTTTGGACGCATAGCCAACTGGAAGACCTTTTTTGTTTATGTGGTTAGATGAGCCAAAGCAAAGAGAATCTATTGTTGGGGAAATAGATGATGCTAAAATGTAGAGATGGCAAATGAGCTGAGCGACTCGTCAGCTCAATCGCTCGGCTCATGAAAACACAAGTTGTGAGTCGCTAGGGCTCGTCAAATGACGAGCCCGAGTTGAGCCGCAACTGAGCTCCACGAGCCGAGCTCGCGAGCGGCTCATGGGCTCGTGAAAAATTAAAGAAAAATTAAAAAAACATGAAAAAGTAAAAAAGAAAAATTCAAAAAGCTTATGGGCTGAGCCGAGCTCGCCCTACGAGTAAACGAGCAAACGAGCCACGAGCAGGCTCGGCTCATGAGCTCATGGCTCATTTCTCACGAGCCAAAAGCTCGAGCCGAGCTCGTGGATTAGCCGGCTCGGCCCATTGCCATGACTACTAGTATAGCTATTTCTTTAAAGACTAGTAGAAAATTCAACTAGCAATGAAAGAACCAAAGATAGTAGTGCTGTGGACCTTGGTGCAATTAATAATTGAATTAATTTAATTTAGATATCTTACTCAATTCAAATGAGCAAATGACATTTGATTAAAGCCTCTCTCTTAAACGTAGAAAAATGAACTAGACTTAATTAATGACTAGGAGTAAACACTATTCGGTTGTAGAGAATTTTGAATTAATTTCAAACTAAATCATTTAAACGGTTTGGAAAAATATCAAACCCATCATTTCTGGTCATGGGTTGGATTATCATAAATAACACCATTGATGATTGTGTTGATTTTTTATGGTTGAGAATTAAAAAGGTGATACTGTAATGGAGTTTTTCGACGAAAGGTCTTAAAGCAAGCTAATGATTCTTGATTTTTTTCTTGAAAATGAAAATGATGTGCTAGTTATGTTGTTCATCTTTTTGTAGAGAAATGTTCTACTTATAGAATTATGCGAATGTCTATGGTGGCATGTCTCATGTACCAAATGGATCCAACTTTCTACCAGTATGATGTACTATAACTCCTATGTGAGCGACCTTTGATCGAAGGACCCACCCTGGTGATATCGTCCTTGAACCCTAAATGTATTAGTCGTATTTGTCACCCATTTATACTACCAATCACGCCACACTCTATAATAGTAACTCTCCATGTCCACCTATGGTATTTGTTACTCATCCAACGAGACTCCAAGCATGGCTACATGACAACCACACAATAAGCGAACCTCGACCCGCACTCCATGTCACTTTTCTACCTGGCCAATCAAAGTCCTTTAGTAGTCGAAATGATACATTTCATCCAACCTCTATGCAGTGGCCAAACCTTCATGGATAAGGTGAGGTGAAGCATTGCGCTGCATCCAAGGTGAATAGCCATTAGGCATAAAAGGCACATTCTCCATAAGATCTTTTGTATAAGATTTTCTACTATTGATTGACATGACCTCTCTATAGAAGCCACTCTACTAGGTCAACTTGTCAATCATCTCCTAACATATTGTGCCTAGGCCGTAGGGTGGCTACTATTTAGAAACACTAAATGTCCCTAAGCTTAGGACTGATAGAATGACGCCTATCACAAGGCAACTCGACCATTAAGATGAAGTCACGTATCTCTTCATCTAGCGATTATCATTTATCTTCTACTATAAAATCTAACATTTAGTGTTATTTGAAGGTAATGTAAATCTACACACACAAATAATAATGTTGTCTCTCGTTTTATTCAATTTATCGGTTCTACCGTAACTCTCGGTATTTGAACATATTTTTGGTTCACATCTTCAACATGTCCTAAACCTAAATATATTCATACAAGTTTACTAACTTGATTGTTGAATTGTATGCGACCACCTTCTCACCTCCGAAGAGGGCCATTTATAAGTAACGATTTGTCCAAGTTTGCTGGAAAAATGCTACGTAGACATGAGTGAAGGTGGGATATGTTACCACATCATACTTACATAAATCGATGTTAATAGATTAACATCTTTGATAGAAAATTACACTATCAACGACGAGCAAACCTCGTGTAAAAAGCTTACTGAAAAGTATTTCAATTTCCACCTTAAAAAGGTTTTGTTCTCGAACAAAAAACAAGTGAAAGTTTCAAAGGAAAAAAGCTCTAAGTACTCTTCATTTTTGGATGTTTTGAGTTTTCCTTGGAAAATGAGAATTTGAAGAAAAAAAATCAATTAAAAGACCTCTTCTATGAATAAAAAAGATGTCCACAATGCAACAACTCCTTCAACAAGACGTAGGAGTGAGCGAATATGCAAGTGTCTTAAGGCAAACAAGCCCAATGAAAGAACCACAAAAAGAAAATGAGGTGTAAAGTGATAAGGCTCACTTTCAATGGTATAAGAGATGTCAATCCAATTAAGGAGAGATAGGAGTGGATGTGTCTACTAACTACTCAACTGGCCGATCTACTAATGACTCGTTCAATCGAGATGATTACTTTCTTCCAGTTTACAAACAAGAGCGAAGACCTAAAAGACCCACCAGCATCTTCAATAGGTTAAACTCCAAACAATTAGAAATAGGCAATGATAGGAGACTTCTATATTAGATCCCATGAACAAAAGCAATTGAATGAGCTCAAAATAAACCCTCACCTAAAGATAGGCAGGGATATAAGGGTCTTCGAGTAGCAAGGGAGCAAACTATGAACTTCTCATAGCCTCGGTATCAAGCTGATGAGAATGGGCCTTACAAATCCTATGAACTTGATGTTGATGATGCGAAACTCTCATTATGTATCCCTAGTTATTGTGCCCCCAAAATGTCAATTTATAAGTGAAAATGCGACCCCAATGAGAACTTCAACACTTACAAAACTCATATGAGTTTGAGAGGTACCTCTCTGACACTAAAATGTAAAGCCTTCCACCTATCTCTTAGAAGGACAACAGAGATGTGGTATAGTAAGATCTACCCTTGGATAGAATATGGGTTGATCACAAGAGATAATTTTTGAATAGCTTTATATTCATGATGGAAGGGAATGCCTCAGTCTAATGTCTCCATGACATTAGATAAGCATCTGGTGAAACGCTGAAGAGCTACCTAGCCCGTTTTACCGATGAGATTATCTATTGTGAAAAGATCACTGATGCAGAAGCCCTCTCTACCAAAATATGATGCCTCAATATGAACACCATATTCTAGAGGGATGTTCTCAACAAAAATATTGCTATCTATAACGAGTTGTTAGAGTTGATGAGGGATGGGATCGTCAATAGAGAAATAATCAATCACCACAATAGAGCAGCGTGTAGACTCCATTTCCATCAAAGGCAAAGAGGTAAAGGTTTCATTTTCCATTTGGTAAATCACTGATGGACCCAAGTAGGGCATCAAATCGTCCTCACCTTAGATTAATCATATGCCTCAGCTACGCTGAATGTCATGTCAACCTATTCTATGACAAAGTTGAGTTTCGTGACTATGGAAACCAACAAGTTGTACCCTTACAACTAGTCTTGTAAGAAGCTACAGGAAATAGGCCTCAAAGGCCCTAAAGGTTATTTGGCAATTTTGTACTTATTATCCATTGCATGGCCAAAACACAAATGAGTACATAGATGTCGTATCCTCAATAGAGCATAGTGATCCGATGACCTCCTAGAGAAGATCTTTCTCGTCAAATGAGAGATGAAGACAAGAAAATGCCCTAGAATGGGCAAAGACAAAGAAGAGACCCAGTAGATGTGGATAACGCACCAATATGAGCAATTAATACAATATTTTGAGATCCTTATATAGGAGAAAATATAATAAATGCTTAAAGAAACTATGTCAAAGAGGCTAAAGACCCCTGAATGACCAACTATATAGTCAACAACCGCCTCAATGGAGCGAAAATGGTAGAGCACATCACCTTCGCTCAAGAAGATATAATAGGACTAAACTATCCTCATTGCGATGTCTCGGTTATAATGGAGATTTTAGCTTGAAATAAGTTGAAGAAGATGTTGGTAGACAACATGAACTCTGTTAACATCATTTGCAAAGCCACTTATGATAAGATGCTAGTAGATCATGAGTTGATCCCCATGACTTTTTCATTATATGGATTAAATGCGATAACATTATCCCAAGATGAAAGATTACTCTTTTGATAGAGATGGAAGAGTCTCCCCAAGTAGCCCGTCATTATATTGAATTTATCGTAGTGGATAAAAGTTAGCATGCCATTGAGTTTTGAGAAGACCTACACTGAAAAAACTATAGGTCGTCATATTTGTTTATTACCTATGCATGAAGTTCCCCCTAGAGAGAATGGTATTGCCATGGTTAAAGGTGACCAAATGACACCAAAATGATTAATAGCTTGAAAAAAGGCAAATCTCTTAACAAAAGGACGACGTTGAGATGATAGCTGCCCCTGAAGAAGGGAAAACATACAATGATTCACAAACAACTCTACTGGAAAAGTGGGAAAGCTTCTTCATTGATCCTTAAGATCTCACCATGTTATTACAAGTAGAGAAGGATCTGCCGCAAAAAGCAAATGAAAGGCTCAAAAGCTTCTTGTCCAAAAACTTGGACATCTTCGCTTGGAAGCATGAAGATATGGTTGGCATTAGTCTAAAACTAACATCACCTTAAGATTGATCCTAAGTTCACCCCCTATTGGCAAAAGCGGAGATGCATCAACCCAAAGAGGTATGAAGCACTGGGGAGGAGTTTGAAGAGTTTATATCCAATGGCTTCATTAGGAAAGTCACATATCCTTAATGAATCTTCAATTATGTCCTCATGAAGAAGTATAGTGGCAAATGGAGGAATTGTACAAACTTCTCCAACTTTAGTCAAGCTTGCTCGAATAATGTTTCCCTCTTCCTTGGATATACCAAATTGTTGATGCAAAAGTGGGGCATGAGTTGTTGAGATTTATAGACGCCTATTAAAACTACAATCGAATTTCCACACATCCCATGGATGAGGAAAATACCTCTTTCATCACTGATAGAAACCTCTATTACTATAAGATGATGCCATTTGAGCTAAAAAATATCGGAGCCACCTATCAGAGGCTAGTGAAGAAGATATTCGCCGACCTCATTGACAAAAAATGGAGGTATATGGAGACAACATACTCATCAAGAGCCTCAAAACTAAGGACCACATCAAGTCCTAGATGCTACTTTTCAAATCTTATGAAGTATACAATGAGGTTAAACCCCTTTGAGTGAACCTTTGGCATCACTTCCAGAACATTTCTATGTTACGTGGTTAACCAAATAGACATTAAGGCCAACCATGAGATGATCAAGACCTTGATAAAGATTAGGTCACCTTGGAAACCAAAAGAGGTACAGAGCCTCGTTGGGCGAGTGGCAGCCTTGAGTCACTTTATCTCAAAAACCACCTATAAATGCCTTTCTTTCTTTAAGATATTCAGGAATTGAAGAAACACCTCGGCCATGCCCCGTTTTCTCCAAGCCAAGTCTAATGGCCCCTACTACTGTATTTGGTCTAATTTAAATAGGTGCAGCTCAATTCTTATTAGAAAAGAAGACAACCATCAATTGTATATTTATGATATAAGCATACAACCATCAATATTATATCTATGATATGAGCAAAGCCCTCCCACAAACGAAGACCATCTATTCGCATATAGAGAAGTTTGACCTATTCTTTGTCAGCATTTCTAGAAAGTTGAGTTAATACACCATGTGCTAACAAACTTTTCACTTAAGAAAGTACTTTAGAAGCCATATGCTTCTGGTAGGTTGATGAAATGAGTTGTAAAGCTAAGTGAATTTGACATTATTTTCAAGTCAAGAACCTTTATCAAGCATTAGTCTTTGTAGCTTTGTAGTGAAATTTGCCAACATCCCAAAGATAGAGGCTAGATAGAACCTATTAAGCCCCAGATTTGGAGCCTCTTTATTAATGGCTTACCCTCGAGATAAAGGCACAATACAGGCTGTGGGACAGGAATGATATTAGTAAACCTAGAAGGCCATAAGCTTAATTGTGCGATGAGTTTTGAATTTAAATCTTCAATAATGTTGTGAAATAAAATACCCTCATATGAAAGCTTTGCAACCAATGCTAGAGTACACTACTATGTCCAGCCCTTGGCCCTTTGTTATGTGGAGAATTGACCTCATAGGTCCCCTACCAAAAGAAATGGGCAATGTATGCTATGCAACTATTTCCATAGACTACTTCACTAAGTGGATAGATGTTGAACTTTTGACCAAAATCACAAATGGAAACACTTTCAAATTCTTTTGAAAGAATAACATATGTCGGTTTGACATTCCCCACTAATTTGTATCTAACAAGCAGCAATAATTTGACAACAAAAAGGTCAAAAAACTATGTGAAGAGTTGGGAATGAAGAAATACTTCTCTACACCTCACCATCCTCAAGGAAACAACCAAGTTGAAGACGTCAACCAAAACTATCAAGTATACTTTACAAAGAAAACTTGACGTCTCAAAAAAAAGCATGTGTTGATGAGCTTTCCGAAGCGATGTGGGCTATAAGAACCACAAACGAACTGCTATTGGAGAAATCCCTTTCTCTATGTTCTATGGGACCGAAGCTATAAGCCTGATTGAGGTAGGAATACCTTCACTTCGTTGCTTTCACTTCAACTAGATCACTATTGACGAGTTGGGGAGGCATGGGCTCGATTTTCTTAAAGAAAGAGTGATTATTCGCAAGTAAAGCTTGCCTCATACTAACGAAAGATGACCTAAAAAGAGGTCATTTCAAAAGGTCGTCAATCTTAAGGAAGGTATTTCTCTTTTCGAAAGAGCCAAACATAGGGTGATTGGGCCCTAATTGTGAAGGTCCATATCGTATCAAAGAAGAACTATGACCTAGAACCTACAAAATTGAGGACATGGGTCAAAAGAAGTAGCCTTACCCATGGAACATAAAGCCTATGCGTAAATACTTTCAATGAGCATAACTCATCACCATAAAATCTTAATGATTTTTCATAGCTCATGTAAACATTTTATTGTCAGTAGAATAAATTTTTAGCGCATGCGTCTTCAATCAGAGCAGAATTCATATTTTCCTATATGGTTGCACCATCCACCATGCAAAAGATCTTACATAGGTAAATCATCCACCAAGCAAGAAAGTATTATCGCTTCGATGTGAGATGTGTGATGCATCCTAATGGAACCATCCACCATGTAAGAAAGTTTATTGCTTCTATAGTAGATATGTGATACATCCTATGGAATCCACCTTAAAACCTATTAACTCATCATTCCCTACGGATGTACCGTCCACCATACAGGAAACTCTTTCCATATGGATGAACCATCTAAGGGTGCGAAGCATTCCAAAGAAACCCACCTCGAAACCTATGAAGCTTAAACTAGCACAATACTCCAAACGAGATGGCTTATTCTCATAGGTACTTACGTTTGTTGAGGTCCCAACTCTGAGCATGAAAAAATAATTCAACTTTGTATGAACTGGTTATCAGCAGAAGCTCCAAAGTAATCTTGGTAAAGCCTAACTCAACTGAAGTTATTATACTTGTGCTCAGATTATATTATAAATAGAAATGGCTAAGTAGTATTAGTTGAGCTTAACTTTAAATAAAGTTCATTTAGGAGAAGCAATTAAGCTTGAATTGTTTTGAGTTCAAATTATATAGTCTAAATCAAAGCAATTATACTTGTGCAAAAAATAAAGGCAGAAATAGTGTTCAGTAATATCTCACAAGCGTACGAGATCGTTGACAAGTAATAGAATTAGTGAATATCATCTTACATGGAATAAATTCAATTCAAGTTTACTAGTTTCGTATGGAATTTGAATTATGTAACACAAAAAGTTTTATTTGATTTATCCAAAAATAATCTAAGAAAGCTTTAAAAGTTTTATTTTTAACAAATTATGGATGGTTGTATTGGAGAGCTCACCTATTATTATTTATTTCAATTCTTGATTTGTAATCTACTCATATTCATGTGTTTTTAACAATTGATAGAGCTGATGCATTTAGCTTTCATTTCCAAAACAAATTAATTGTATTCTAGTCATGGCCCAAATCTATTCTAGTCTAAATTTGAATGAATATAATGCTTTAAATTTTATATTATCTACATGTAGTGGTGGCAAATGGGCCGAGCGGCTCATCGGCTCGGCCTCTTGGTCCGAGCCACTTAGCCCGTGGTGGCTCA
The DNA here is from genome assembly GCA_903798385.1 of Fraxinus cuspidata. Taxonomy (NCBI): domain Eukaryota; kingdom Viridiplantae; phylum Streptophyta; class Magnoliopsida; order Lamiales; family Oleaceae; genus Fraxinus; species Fraxinus cuspidata. The sequence goes on from CAIGRP010041644.1 coordinate 21,598, forward strand.
GGCTTGTCAAATGACGAGCTCGAGCCTAGCCCGCTCTGCTTGCCCACGGGCAAGCGGCTAGTGGGCTAGTCCAAAATCGAGGGTTTTATCTCTTTTTTAAAAAAAAAAGGTTTATCTTATATAAAAAAAAAATTTTGACGAGCTCAAGAGCCGAGCTCGACCCGTGAGTAACGAGTCGAGCTTGTGCATATACAAGCTCGACTCGGTCCATTGCCACCTCTGTCTATACGATTGCACGCATGATAAATGTTATTTCTTAACATCTATCACACATATATGAATTTTTCCACAATCTAAATTTATTGTAAGTTCTCCAACACTACAATAAGTAACTAATTATCTAAATGATAGTCAAATAATTAAACAATACAATGTGTATGCAAAATCAATAAAGAATAGCAAGAAATACTAAATTACTAGTTTTGAATTAAAATAAATAAACAATAAGGAACTTCATCAAATACAAAAACAGATTTAACCTTGCATGCTTTTAAATAAATTACTATAGGAATAATGGAAAATCATCATCCTAATTATGAAATAATGCAAGAAATCTCGATCTTCAATTACACAGCTGAATTCTTCAAAATCTTCATATAATTGGTTTCAATTCTTTTTAGGATTTGATATTCTCTCACAAAAGTGGTGAATTGGCTTCTTGTTCTTAATGAATTTTATGATATTATTATGTATCTAGAGGCTAGACAAAGATCTTCAATGGTTGCCCATGTCTTCCAATATATAAGATAAAATTAGTTCCAAGTTGTGTTCCAAAATATTTTCAATCAAATAAAGAAAGTTGCATTCGCGCATGCATGATTATGTCTCTGTGTAGTCGTAAGTATTGTGGTCATAATTTTCTCTTTTGATATTTCATTGAGGTAATTTAATGTGAATTGGAAAGATAACTCAAAGGACTACAATTCTTTTATAAATAGAATTTCTTCAATTCGAACGTTTGCTATCCGAAAAATGGGTCTTAATTTCTAACTAAAATTCTGGAACATACTTTGTGAGGTTGAAATTGATTTATAAATTTTTCTTATTATATTTCACTCTTTTTCACTTCTAATTGCATCTAATTGACTCCTAATAAACTTCAATTATCATATGATGGTTCGAACCAACCGTTGGATATTTGTAATTTGATCCCGAACTTTGAATTTTTTCCCTTTTCGCCCGTTGTTAGCTTGTTTCTTCCAATTCACTCAATTTGCTTCGAATTTACCTAACAAACAAAATCAACATCTAATTAAATTATAAGTAATCAAAATTAATTATAATTAACTTAATGGTCCAAATAAATATATAAAATGTACATATTAAACACCCACAAACTTGAATAATTATTTGTCTTTAAACATAATAAACGTTGACTTAAATTTTTTTTTAAAAAAACAAATATGGTTAGATAATTTACTATTGATCTAAGGATTTAAATTTCTATATTAAAACTATAACAACTTTAAAATTACAATGTTAAAATTAATTTCTACATTTTCAATGCAAAATTGACGGTGTGTGTGTGTGTGCGTGTGTGTGTTTTTAAATTCATATTACACATCATAAATTCATAAAGTGATTAACATCCCAACCCTCAATAGTCAAATTTATCATTTCTTCACTCGTGAGATGCACAACCCAAACTTATTCTTTTCAACTATTTTTTCAAGATGTGATCTAAGATTTAATTTATATACTAATCCTTGCACTCTCTAATTTGTTTGGATCTCACTAATTATAGCTTAACACATCAACAAAATGAGGATTACCCTTATTTGTAATTACTTCATCCTCTAAGAATCAATTAAACTAATAATCTCTTGTCAAAGGACAATTCTCTCAAATACATTTTTGAAGCTTAAACAAGTAGCATAATAAATATATTTTCTTCTTCTTTTTCTTTTTTTTTCTTATTTTACATCTTATGTGCGGACTTCTCTCCATTAAACTTTGTAAATGACCCTTGTAACGAGTTTTTTTTTGCCAATGACTCCAAATTTTGATGACTATAGGGCACCAAGCTCTAGAAACCCTTGCAAACTTAATAACTCGAATTATAAAGACTATGAAAAAAGTTTCACAATGAGACAGTTTCCTTTTTGTTTTTCATGCAAATGTTCCTTTCTAAATGCTCATTCTCAAAAACTGACTCATAACTCGAGATTTTCACCTAATTTTCATCTTCTAAGCTTTATACAATCTACAAAAAATTTAACACACATGAAATCCACATTTATCTCAATGTCTCCCTATAATAGCTCAATCACCCCCAAACTATCCTAAAAGTAGTTTAAACCATCCTACAATTGCCCACGTCATCCACTATATAAGATAAAATTAGGTCAAAGTTGGGTTCCAAAAGATTTTCAATCAAATAAGGAAAGTTGCCTTCGTGCGTACATGATTATGTCTTTGTGTAGTCTTAAGTATTATGGTCATAATTTTCTCTTTCAAAATCCGATTGAGGTGATTTAATATAAATTGGAAAGATAACTCAAATGACTACAATTCTTCTAGATAGAATTTCTCAAATTCGAACATTTGCTATCCGAAAAATGGGTCAAACTCTCTAACTAAAAATCTGGAGCATACTTTGTACGGTTGAAAATTGATTTGTAAAATATTTTTTGGTTATATTTCACTGTCTTTTTGCTACTAGTTGCATCCAATTGACTCATAAAAAACTTCACTTATCTTTTTATGGTTCGAATCAACTATAGAATTTTTTCAATTTGATCCCGAACTTTGAATTTTTTCCCTTTTCTTCCGTTTTTGGCTTCTTTCTTCCAATTGGCCCAATTTGCTTCAAATTTACCTAACAAACAAAATCAACATCTAATTAAGTCATAAGTCATCAAAATTAATTATAGCTAATCACATTTAATGAATAAATATATAAATTACACTTATTAAACACCCCTAAACTTGAATAATATTTTGTTTTCAAACAAAATAAACTTTGACTAAAATTTTTTTTTTTTAAAAACATATATGGTTAGATAATTTAATATTTGTCTAAGGATTTAAATTTTTGCATTAACACTATATACAACTTCAAAATTACAGTGTTAAAATTAATTTCTACAAATTCAATGCAGAATCGACGTGTGTGTATGTGTGTGAAAATTCATGTCACACATCATAAATTCATAAAGTGATTAACATTTCAACCATCAATAGTCAAATTTATCATTTTTTCTCTCGTGAGATGCACACCCCAAACTTATTATTTTCAACTATTTTTTCAAGATGTGATCTAAGATTTAATTTATATAATAATCCTTACACTCTCTAGTTTGTTTAGATCTTACTAGTTACAGCTTAACACATCAACAAATTGAGGATTCTCCTTATTTGTAATTATTTCAACCTCCAAGAATTAATTAAACTAATAACCTCTTGTCAGAGATCCAATTCTCTCAAATAACTTTTTGAGGTTAAACAAGGCATGTAGCGTAATAAATATTTTTTGTTCTTTTCTTTTTGTTATTTTACATTTTATGTTCGGACTTCTTTCCTTCAAGTTTTCTAAATGATTTTAGAACATGCAAAAACCCTGCATATTGTAACTTTGCCAATGATTCTAGAACATACAAAAACCCTGAGTAATGTAACTTCAGTTCCTAATTTGGTTGTTTGTGATGTATTGGAAAGCATGCCAATTGGCATACATAACGAGGCAGCTCCATCTTCTATTTCTGGACATTTTTTGGCTTCAGGACCTGCTCCAATGTTCCAGAGCATGGAAAAACCCTTGTGGGTACTAAGTTAACAACTAATAAGTCTCAGGATGCACGTACCACCAATGAACATATTCTCCCAGCGCGAAGGCAGCCTCCACCACTTCGTGCAACACCATGAGCGACTATTACTACACTTACTGGTTCGAAGTTTTATGATGTAGTAGTGTGTAACATGCCAACTATTTCTTAGGCAGAGAAGAGTCTGAAGAAGTCTTTTGCAAAGGTCTTAGAGTACCACATGAGTTATCTGAACACGGGCTTGTATTTAGGGAGCCCTTTATTCATCACGGTGAACCTGTATTTCTATGCATGGAGGCAGATGAGTATATTCTTCCTAAGCCATACAAGTTTACACTCGTTGGTAAATTTGTGCACCGGAGGCCATATATAGTTAAGGTACATGATAGTTTTTCACGTTTTAGATTTTATGGTGACTACACTATTGGTTTGATTGATGCCATACACATTTTGATTCATTTAGAGTGTGAGGATGACTATGCACGATTATTCTTCAAACCTTTGTGGTATATTAATGGTTCTCTTATGAGAGTCTTTAAATGGACTCTGAGTATTAGCCCACAGCAAGAGACCTCCATTGCTCTAATTTGGGTATCTTTTCCTCTACTGCCCATTCATTTCTGGGCTAAGAGTAGTTTGTAAGCTATTGTCAAGGCTATTAGCTTACCTCTTCGCATCAAAGAGATGACTTCTGATCTTTATCGTCGTAGTGAGGCTAGAGTTTGTGTTGAGGTTAATTTGGATTATGATCGCTCTGAGAGAATTTCGATTGAAAGAGAAAAGCTTGGTGGCTACTAGCAGGCTGTCTTGTATGACAAGAAACTAGATTTTTTTACAGATGCAAACATTTTGGGCACATAGATGATCATTGTATGCATGGTGGATGACCAGTACCATTTTTCCCTATCCCCGATGCTCTTGATGCTGACCTTACTTCTTCTCAACCTGTTATCTCAGCTAAGAGGGTAAGGAAAAGGTTGTTGAGGCTGAGCTACATCAGAGGTGGACCCCAGTTCCTAGAGGACAAAGAAGGCAGTAGACAGCTAACAAATCAGATGGTGTTATACATATTCGGAGATAGACATTTGCCCAGCAAGTACCCCTTACAATTAGTACCATTTTACTAGCTATCAGTTCAGTTGTTTATCACAGCAATGTTACTCAGGTTCCTATCTAGAGTTATGTAGAGCCGCCCTTGAGTACTTTTCCCATTCAGTTTGTTACTTCATCAATGGCTCTTCCAATGGTTCAATCAGTTGCTACTAAAGTGTTTCAATCAGCTGTCTCAGCCAACATTGCTCCTTCAATTGTCACCACATTAGCTATGACTCCTTCACAGACTGTCATTCATGTCTTTAGTGCTTACTTTGATCCTTTGGCTACGACATGATTCAGCGACCACATGTGTCAGTTGACTCAGATAATACAACGATAATGGTCAGATATTTACCAGGTCCTACACTTAGTCATATTGATGCTTCCGTCTCTATAGCTCCTTCCATCGTCAGCTGAACGTTGAGGCATGTATTCCATCTCTATACTCTAAACAGTTAGATATGGAAAGCACATTACAAATTAAGGTTCATCAACAGGCATTTTTTGGAGGTGCTCTACTAAGGATTTGGTTGGTATGACTGGAAGGACAGAGGATGATAGCTTCATCAGTGTTACACAAAAGAAACGTTGTTGTTGCTTATCCTACCCAATTCCTTCACGTTAGAGTTGAGGATCCCAGACTAGCACGTCCCATCTATCTGACTCTAGTCTATAAAGATGTGATGCTACTATCATGAGGGATTTGTGGATGGGTCTTCACCATATTTCACTTGATATGGACGACCCTGGGCTAGTTGGGAGAGAATTTAACGTTATTTCACACTATGGTAAGCACACTGGCCATAATACTCATGATTGAGACACTACTACGTTCTCTGATATGATGTTAGACTGTAGTTTGGAGGATGCTGGTTTCCTTAAGAATCAATATACTTGGACTAATGGTCGGGTTAAGAAGACATTAGATAGGATACTCATTAATTCAACTGCAGCAAATTTTTGTCAATAGCTTACTGTGAGGCATTTGAATCGAACTTCATCCGATCATTTTCATTTACTACTTCAATCGGTTTCTGATGATAATTTCAAACCCAGACCTTTTAAATTCCTCAATGTTTGGATGAAGCATCATGATTTTTCAACCTTTATCTCTCGGAAGTGGTTACTCCCTACTTATCTTATGGGGATGGCTACTCTCTGGGAGAAGTTTTTTAGGCTGAAACATGTGCTTTGGTGGAATCGACATGTGTTTGGTGATGTTTTTTAGCGAGTGAGGGATGTTGAGGATGGGCTGAAGAGGCAGAGATAGTATATGATAGAGACCCTACATCGGAGCATCACGACCTACTGCATCATGCTCAGGCAGTTTTGAACCGGACTTTATCTATTAAGGAGGGTTTTTGGAAGCAAAAGGCGGGTTCACGTTGGGTGTGTAAGGAAGATCACAATACTCGATATTTCCATGCGATGGATCACGTACGCCAAATCAAATCGTGTATTAGGTCTATCAGGACGCAGGTAGGGAAAGTCTTAGCTACTCCTGCTGATATTCAGACTTCGGCTATTCATTATAACATGATCTTCTATCCGTTCCTACACAACCTTTGAACCCCATTCGTTCTGATATCATCCCCAAGCTTTTGACAGAGGATGATAATTTGACACTAAATCGTTCCTCTTTGATTTATGAGGTATGGAAGGCAATTTTCAGTTTAGATGCTGACAGTGTTTCTATCTCGGATAAGTTCTCATCCCTATTTTTCTAGCATTGTAGGGATATTATTCAGGAAGACGTCTTGGATTTTTTTTATGGCGGCCATTTTCCATGAGGTTTTGCTGCTACTATTATTGTATTGCTCCCTAAGAGAGATGGTCCTTGTAGATGGACTGACTTTAGACCCATAAGTTTATGTACAATGTTCAATAAACTTATTACTAAGCTTTTGAACACTCGAATGAGTACACTACTGTGGTATATTATCTCTCCTCCATAGGGTGGCTTCATCCTGGTGCCTGATTGGGGACAATATCTTATTAGCTCAAAATCTTCTCCACACTTTGTAGGCTAGAGTACGAGGAGGAACATTATGCTGAGGCTAGACTTTGCTAAAGTATATAATCGCTTGGACTGGGGCTTCATTTATTCTATTTTAGAGGTATTTGAATTTGATCAGATCTGGATCGACATGATTAGGTGGTGTATCTTGGAGTGTCATTTTTCTGTTCTCCTAAATGGCAGCCCATGTGGTTTTTTCTCTCCTTACGAGGGCTCAGATATGATGATCCCATCTCTCAATCCTTGTTCATTATTGCTGCATATTACTTCTCACACATGTTCACTCAGAGGTTTCAGGAATATCCTAATATGTGTTATTGACATGGAGGTAGTACTTTTATCTCACACCTTTCATTTGCTGATGATATGATCATATTCTCCAATTTCTAGAAACAGTCTATCAAGAGGATTCTTGATTGTCTGAAGCATTACGAAGGGGTTTCTGCTCAGTTGGTGACAAGAGCAGACTTATATTACCTAGACACACATCTATTAGTCAAATCAGATGTTTGGAGATTTTGATTGGATTTTGACACCACTAATAGCCTTTCACTTATCTAAGGGTTCCCTTATTTAAGGGAACCAAGAGGAACTTCATTTATAATGAATTTATCCAGAAGGTGAGGAACATGATCTCAGGTTGGGCTTCGAGATTATTATCACCTGGGGGCCGAATTACCTCGTTAAAGTTAGTGTTTTTTTCCATGCCATTACATCTTCTTCAGATTATGCAGTTGTGGGGCTCCAAGAGCAAGAGCGACGTTTGCATTGGCAAAGATGTAAGGAGATTTGCCTTCCTACTAATGAGGGTTTTCTAGGCTTCAGAAGATTACAGGATGTGGTTGACACATTCCCCATAAAGCTCTGGTGGTTGTTCCGTT
>CAIGRP010041645.1:0-11194 GCA_903798385.1 Fraxinus cuspidata
TGGTTATTAACCGAATCGAATCGAGCCGAATCGAGATATGAACTAAGCCGAACCAAACCGATTTACGTGGTTATGGTAAGCCAAAAATTTGGTGGTGCAGTTATGGTTTTGGCCGAACTGACCCCGAATCGAACCGTTGCCATCCCTAATCTACACGCGCAATGCACGGACTTTGTCATTTTTAAGGTAATATTAGTATGTCTGCAAAATAAATTTATACCTCTTATTTCTTTGGTGACTTCTTTAAGCATTTAATGTATAAAATAGCACTATTTTATCTATTGGCTTACCCAGAATTCAGAATTACCCTAAAGATAATGAGGATAGTATCATGCGTGGCATATTCATTGCATACAAGACTATTTTTACTAAATAAACAATTTGAAGATGCTAATCAGACGTACTTGTCTCGTCCATGATCATTGTAAGCCACCAATCGACGGAACCCCATCTAATGTAAGGAATCCCGCAAATAATGAAAAGATATCAAGTGTGAAACAAATTAGCAATGCCTCAGTACTTTATACTGATAAATGAAAAGAACTTGTGCAAATTTACTCACACAGGTTAATGGAACCATTTGTTCATGAAGATTATGATTAGATTATTGAATCTCCTTCTTGAGTAATGCCGAGAAGCCTTCTCCAGTGTGTACCCGTTTTCATTGTAGCAACAAAATCATCATAACTGATTCTTCCATCTTGCATTCATATGTGAACCCTCAAGCTCACGTCATTGGAATGCTCTATTACCAATTAAACAAAATGAAAAAAAAAATTATAAATAAAACAAGCGTTTGTAAGGTAGGCTGTAGACTCACAACTTCAATAAGCGTTTATACTTCAGACTCTGCTAGCTATGAACTGAAATTTTGTAACCCAACCTTCAGTTCTTCAGTTGAAATAATATCATCATTGTCAGTGTCTATCTTAAAAAACATATCTTTTATGTCTTCGACTTCTTCGTTGGGGGAGAAATCAACAATTACCTAATCATAGAAACAGAAGCTCAAATATTTTTCTGAAACATTTTCACTGGAGAAAATAACAAAAGAAACTGTAACGATAAACCAACCCTCAAAGCCTTCCTCTTGGACTTGAATCTTGACTTGACAACATCTCCAAGAGGAATATTTGGAGCCTTCTTTGCAATTTGAAGCCATGTTTCTTTTAAAAGAAACAATTAATCATTAGGACAAGCATAAGAAAAATCAATCATATATGCTTCAAATATGATCTAAATTTCAGGGCATCTTAAATCTCAAGGAAATCTTCATCGATATCATTGTTAGAACAAACAACTATTTGGGGTTCCTTGTTGTCTCCAGCAATAACAGTTTGAAGCAGTATACTCAATAATCAACTGTATAGTAATTTTCTTTTTATCCTCAAATGCATTCCTTTCTTGATACTATAAATTTAATTTCGAATAGTGACCTAACTAAAAGGTTTCATCTGTATGATATATTGGACATAGCTTTCCCACGATCAAATCTATACAAGATTGCAGCATAAGCTGCCATAATCCACTCGCTAAGGAAGGGGAGGAAGTCTAAGATAAATTACCTAACAATAAACAAAGAGCAAGGAATCTAAGCTGGAAACACAAATTTAGATTTCGAAAGCTATGTCTTAACAAAATTACAGTAGGAATAAACCTACTTAGAAAGAATAAATTTATAGATACATTTTTTTCTTTATCAATTACCAAGAAAACAGAAACCACATTTCAAAAAATTGACATCGTTAGTGGACCTGGAAACTGTTATTCATCATATGATATTATCTAGTACAACATCTACTTCACTCAATCTGATAGTGCAAAGATCATTATTTTCCTTGTGGAGCATGGTTCTCATGGCCAACTTGTTTAATAGTTATTATAATCAATTAATAACAAGCTTAACACTTTGTGTTGAACGATGAAATTTTTAAATTATTAGGTATTTTTAAGTTATCTTCGAAACTGAAATTACTATGGAGCGGAATCAATTATACATGCATAATGGGACACAAACCAAAAGCAAAAGAATTGTGTTGACAAATAGTAAAATGATAACTTAAAATATAAAGCATTTCAAGATCCAGTAAAGAAGGTAACCAAGCAAAAAAATAAACACTAAAGTCCCAAGAAATATGTAAATTGCACAAAGCCCGAAATAAAAGATTAGAGAATGGTTGTTGTCTGAACAAAACTGATTTAAAGCGTAATGAAAAAGAATTTTATATCCAATAAATAACTTAGTAAACGCGAACAATATTTTACCCGGAACTTATTTTGTAGTGAGTCGAAGCCTAAGATGTGGCTACAACACCAGCAGTACAAGACTATTGACACTTTCTGAAATGCTTGGCCATGGTTACCTTTCAAAGTCTATTTCCCTAGTATAATGGCCTGAGCAACATCTTGTTCAGATTTTGTACAAAAACTTGTCTTAGATGGATGATTTAATCATAGTTGCAAACATGATTAGAAAAAGGAATAACGTTCGTCCTCTTCTTCGCCATGTTGACCAAGTCCCTACCACTTCTGTGAGAAAATTCCACTGCATACATCAATCTAGTCTGCAAATAATGTAATTATAAACAGGATTTCATGAGCACCACTCCATGAAATATATGGATAAATGATAGAGCTCCCACAAGGAAAATTACTTGTAGGGTCAACAAGATTGCATCGGGTTTTCTAACAAATAAATAGACCAGAAAATAAATTGTGCAAATAAGATTATTGGACATATAAAATGCATCAACGTTAATAATAAAAACACACATCTTATCAGGGTAAGAGATACAAATAAATATTGGAATAGTAAAAATCACGAACTTACAATCCAAATATCATCGACCCCAACAAGAATGGCAGACTGCCAATTTCGAGCAAAAAGGATCCCATACTTTGTATTCAACCTTTGTTACATCTTCATTCTATCCAATTAAATAAAATACATAAATTAACACCAAAAAATAAAAAAACAGCTAAAATCATGGAAGGTAATAATTCTTTGAAAAGACAAGTGGAAAGCCGGATGCATTTAACTAAATAATAAGCCAAAACCAAATACAAATGCCACATTATTCAACACGATGAGCAATCTTGGCTACGCTTGAAAAAAAAGTAAATAATTTACAAACATGTTTACCTTTCTTACCTTAAAAAAAAAACAAGTTACAACCTTGACCGATAAAAAAATGTGATTATTACAAAACAAACTTATTATTTATCTCTTGTTTGATCCCCATTTTTTTCAAAATAAATTTTTTTCTCTCTTCTTTTCAACAACATATTCTTTAATAAAATAATATTATACATAAATCCAAAACTTCTCCTTATTTTTTAACCACACATTATCCATCAATCTATTATTTCAAAATGCATTCTACACAAAGGACTAAAACATATGAATATAAGTGCACTTAAGCTTAGCCAAATATGCTCAAGGACATTTGACAATATGATAGGTGAGGAACCACTGCTATTAACACATTCATCAGCCAAAGAAATTGATTTATCATACATTTATCCATAACAATATGCTTCAAATAAAATCAAGAATCTATTGTAACTTATTATCCTAAAAACCATACGCAAATATTAAATTGAAATCTCATCTTCAGTCATCAAGAAATGTCATAAACAGAGTAAAATGAATATATACAGAATATACATGAATGCAAATACAAACCTAAATAGAGATTCGCTTCTCGTTGTAAATAGCTTCACCAGGAACCATATCCTTGGTGCAAAGCGTTATCCTTTTTTCCCTTGCCAATAAAAACACTCTCATGCCGATGTGGCTTAACTATAACCTTGCTCCCTCCATCTCTCCCTCTTCCATCTATTCCTTCCCTTCCGCCACTTTTACCACCACCTCTCTTCATTCCACTGTCGCCGCCTCTTCCACCAAAACCACATGGTACAAAGCTAAAATTGTTGCCCCAATGAATGGTCCAACCCAGAATATCCATTGCATATTATTAGAGCAAGATGAGAGTGAGAACAAATTTTAGCAAATCTTATAATCTCATTTGCCAAATTTTTTAGAAGAAAAAATTCACAGTAGTCTGAAAATAGATAATGGAGGGTTATCGTAAGTGAACAACGTAAAAATTTGGCACATTTTACCATGCAAGCCTTTATACATGTCAAAGTTAACACGGCATATAGTGGTTGTTAGGATATAATTGTCTAGGTAAGCCCTTATCACAAATATTTCAATAGTAGAATACTGATTCAGATATAGTTGAATTTTAAGCTTATGTGATCATCCCATACCTGCTCTTTGTCGTAGATGATTGCTGCACCAAGGCTCCTAGCGGGGTTAATACCTGTATAGATAATAGGGATGGTTGCCATGTGCACCAAGAACACAGCAAACCAAATGGGCGAGGGGGGCTAATATTTGAAAACCATTGAATTACAGCATTAGAGAATCCAATTAATCAAACTTTTTCGTTATCAATAATATCATGTTTTGATTTATCAATTCTTACAGATACAGAAGATAATTCTTGTTCAAGCTCAATCACAGCTAATCATACCTAATGTGAAGAATGTTTTATATTTGCTCAAGTCTAATCAATAATTTCAAGAGAAACAGGCCTACAAAGACAAGGGGAGTGCTTACAAGAACTTGCAAGTCTCTGGCGCTATGTTTGGCATTAGTACCAGAGAAAACAGTGTAAATGAGCATAGAAGTACCGAAAATTTCAGCACCTAAGGCATCATCCTTGGTGTATCCGTGGGCTACTACATTAGCACCACCACCCTTTATCATTTACAGGGTCTTCCCGAATCCCTTAACCACACCAGCACCACATATGGCTCCCATAGAACTACAAAATTTTATAATTGTGTGAAGTAATAGGTTGACTTTCTCTAGCCCTAATGATAAAAAGAAATCAAAAAGCAACTCGCAGTGTCGTTTCCGAAGTCATACTCCTTATGGGATAATTCAGAGCATTAGGCAAACAATGTTGCTTAAAATTCTCAACCTGTAAACACATAAATATTTAATAGAATATGATCAATTAATCAGTTAGCCAATATTGTGAAAGTTACTTAGAGAATAAGCAATCATTTCTCATTTTTTGCTTGCCCTATTATATAAAAAATTCAAGAAGAGCTTAGTTTCTGAAATTGTAAAAACAGACACTCCCAACATTCAGAAGGATTGTAGGAATTTGCCAAAGAAATAGGAAGAATTATTGTTATGAGAATTCTAACAGAGATCCTTAATCTTCCATATTAAAAACATTACCCAATCCAGTTTCTTACTCACCAGCTATAGCATTTATACAAATGCATGTACATATACTATGCATAACGTGACATCAATAAGCTAGCTGGTCAAATGATTAGTTAAGAAATGAGGTGTGTATGTGTGTTGTTGAGGGGATTGGGGGAGTATTATTGGTCTTAAGTGGTACAAATGGGTTAATTTGACACGTGACGTCTTATAAACAAAGGAAGATGATTCCAATTATTTCTTGAAAAGTAACGACATTAAATATCATTTAGTGAAAAAAGATATCCAAACAAACGTAACCTACTGGATAAACAGATTCTAGACCAAGCTTCCATGACACTGCACAGAATACAAATACATACATATTGAAGGAATCAAAATTACACACACAGGTTGAAGCTCGGTCACAATAAAGTCCAGATTAAATGAACTAAAAGATCATCATCCAACTGCTTCCTACATTAAGAAATGATGAAAATGGATCACAAGTCCCAATAGAAGATTATTTTGATAGAACTAATTATCCTACCTACGCAGAGTCAATTTCAAATTAATGTATTTCTTTCTCTTCAGCTGCAGCAACCATAATTTTTTTATGCATTTCAAGTCTCCAATCTCTGGTTTTTTCGGTGTACTGACAAGAACTTAAACCTATTCACAGAACAAAATTTCCCACAAGCTTCATCCACAACAACTATAATGACATGAAGCTTGCCGTAGTTGCTTCTCCTTTAAAGTAAGAATTTCAACTCTTTTCTTTCTTTTTTTTTTTTCATTTTTCAATGCAGAACTTTTATCTCAAACGAAATTTTTCAACAGACTATAATCAACGTCACTCTCATGGGTTTCGCTTCATTCCTCTAACCCCAAAAAAAGGGCTAGACCCTTACTGCAACCAGAAGCTGGAGAAAAGAAAAAACATCCTCCTTCTACTGCCAATAGCATCAGTTCTTCTCATCTGTTGCTCCACCCAATTTTATTCTCTCAACTAAGTTAGCCTCAGATCGTTTTGGAGAGCAGCTGCTAGAGTTAGTGTAATAACCGAGAGAAAAGAAGAGAAAGATGAAGAAAGCGGATAAAAAAGTGATATGTAAGATATTTATTGACTAGTGAACAGCTGGAAACTAGGTTGGAACCAGATATCTAGCTTGTTCAGTGTGAAAACAAGGGTGCACAAATCGCTCAAATTTACAGCAAAAACAAACCAAGTAAAAAAGTAAAATCGACTTCAAAAAATTTACCAACAAAGAAAAAATTATCAATTCATAGCCGAAGAGTTGAAACACAAATTGAATAACAAAGAAAAAGAATTAAACGAAAGATCGGAGAAAGTTCAATGTTGGGTTTTGATACCCAATAAATCCGGGCGATGATGTAAAACAGTTGTCGGATTATTTAGCGACACCATAGACTTGGCTCGACTCGGAAACTACCTATACTTTTGGATAGCCCAAGTTCNTATTTGGTAGCCCATTTAGTGGACTTTGACCCATTTTGGAGGGAGTGTTTGGCCCAAAATTAAGTACAATTTCATCATTTGTGAAGCACAATTTCATCCGGACTTTACGTGGAGTGTTGGCTAAGAATGACTTGGAGGTTGAGCAGAAGGATGTCAAGACAGCATTCTTACATGGAGAACTTGAGGAGAACATCTTCATGCGACAACCTGAGGGGTTCACAGTCTCTGGAAAGAAAACTGTGTGTGCTTATTGAAGAAGTCCTTGTATGGACTAAAGCAGTCATCGAGGTAGGGGTATAAGAGGTTTGATTCATTTGTGACTACTCATGGTTTCTTCAGATGCAATTATGACAGTTGTGTGTATTCAGAAAGGAAGATTGTGGATCGACTACATATTTGTTATTATATGTTGATGATATGCTTATAACAACCAAAGATAAAGCAGAGGTCATAAAAGTGAAGTTTCAACTCAGCTAGGAGTTTGGTATGAAGGATTTGGGTGTAAAAAAGAAGATTCTTGGTATAGAAATCTTGAGGGATAGAAAAGCTGGCAGATTGTATATGAGTCAGAATGAGGTACATTGAGAATGTGCTTGAAAGATTTAATATCACTTTAAATTATCCTCTTAACTTGTGTCCTCATTCAAAAGAAGATATTGATTACATGGCTGGGGTTCTTTATTCCAGTGCAGTTGGTTCGCTTATGTATACTATGGTTTGTACAAGACTTGATTTGGCACATGCAGTTAGTACAGTTAGCGGATACATGGAAAATCTTGGTAAGGAACATTGGTAAGCAATGGAGTGGATCTTCAGATATTTGAGGGGCTCTTCTAATGCTTATTTGCATTTTGGTAGAAATTCAGATGAAGTCATTGGGTATGTGGATTTATATTATGCAGGAGATCTTGATAAGTGGAGATCACTTATAGGGTATGTGTTTACCTTTGGAGGCTGTGCTATCAGCTGAAAAGCTACTTTGCAAAATACTGTAGCTTTGTCTACAACAGAAGCAGAATACATGGTCATTACAGAGGCATGTATGAAGCTATGTGATTGCGGGGATTGATTAATGAAGACTTGTAGATATCTAAAGTATTCTGTGATAGTCAGAGTGCAATTTTCTTGACTAAGAACGGATGTTTAACAAGAGGACTAAGCACATTGATGTGAGATATCATTTTGTGCGTGATGTGATTGCTCGTAGTGATATTGTAGTAAGTAAGGTTGATACCAAGGATAATCCTGCTGGTATGATGACAAAACCACTTTTCTATTGTTAAGTTGGAACATTGCTTAAACTTAGTTGGTATTTGTCATTGATTTAGTCCATTGGGACTTGTTTGGAAGAGAATGATAGTGTTTATTGATGGAGTTGTGACTTGAAATTCCTTGTGTTAGAATTGGGTTCAAGGTGGAGATTTGTTGTGGTTTGACCCAAATTCTAGTGGGTATTGGAGTCTAAATTGGAGTGGTCTTGAAGAGATCAAAATTATGGACCGAAGGAAAAATTCGTCGCTTTTTCGCTAACCTAGAAAATTCCTTGTGTTAGAATTGGGTTCAAGGTGGAGATTTGTTGTGGTTTGACCCAAATTCTAGTGGGTATTGGAGTCGAAATTGGAGTGGTCTTGAAGAGATCAAAATTATGAACCAGGGGAAAAGTCACCGCATTTTCGCTAACTTGGCACTATCTGGACGCTCGAGCAAGCCCAGTAGGAAACAACTCGAGACTTGGTCGCTTGACTGGCACTGCCCCTTTGTTCGAGGGATACGGCTGTCGCCTATCTCTCGCCCTCCGGCTCAGGGCCATTTTTCTATTTCGATGCGGTTTTGGACTCATATTCTTCTACAACTTGTTCTCTAGGATATTTGTGTATGTGTATATATATGGCACGACTTGTATAGAAAAACATAACATAACATAATAGAGAGAGATTCGTACATCTTGAGAGTTTTAAATTTCAACTGAGTACATTGAGATCTTGTAAATACAACTGCTATTGATTATAGTGGATTTCTCCTCCTCTACCCGTGGTTTTTTCCCGTATTGGGTTCCACGTAAATTTTGGTGCATATTTTCTTGTTTATTTCATTATCGTGATTATCACTCGATTCAAAATCTATAACAATCAGGAATGAAAAATGATTCAAGAAAAACGAGACCATTAGTTGAATTTTAATTTTCCCTTAATCAGTCCAAAAGTGCTTTAGTTCATGCCTTCTTTTCAAAAATTAAGAGTTCATCTTATTTGTGTTTTAGTTTTGAGTTCATTTTTTATTTTCAGTTTTGAGTGTTTAGATTAAGATTGTTAAATGATTTATCATTTTGAAAAATTATTTTTTATATCGAAAAAGTAGAAAACACGTTTGATTTGAAATTTTAAAAAATTAATTTATTATAGTTAATTCCATGAAAATGGGTAATTCAATAAAAGTAAAATATTTTTATATTAATACAAGACGCAGACTGAGAATATTTTTATCTATGTTCATTTAAATATTGTTTTAGAATTTTTATGTAAATAATCATTAAGAACTTAAACTATTTTTATTTTTTTAGAAATTTTTTAATTTTAATTTTTTAGAATTGACTTTCTTAGAATTTTAGAATTTTTTTTTTTTTGGAATTAATCAATTTTATTTTAGAATTTGTTTTTCTTAAATTGTTTTTTTATTTTATTTTTTAAAATTTTATATTTTTATTTATAAAATTTTATATAAACACTTGTTTTTCAAGTTTTCAAAGTTTTCATTGAAAACATTCAAAACGTCAAAAATATGTTTTGAATTTTATGTTGTAAGTTTATTCTTGTTTCGCAAATGTATTTTCAAAAAATAAGATCAAATAAGTTTTCAGTGTTTTTGTAAAAAATTGTAAATAGCTCAAAAACAACAAATCAAACGCAATCTAATTTTCTTAAGATGAGCAATGTGTATTTACAATAGTTGGGGTAATTTCAGCAACAGAAAATACTGAAAAATTTCGCAGTTTATCCGACCAAATATGGTTTGCCAAATATTTAGTTAGTACTCCACATTCGGGAGCAAATTTGCGTAAAATTGTTTAGATTGGGACAACCAAATGCTTTTTTCCTAATGAATCCATAAGAGGTAACAAGCATGAAACTTTAGCTAGAAAAAGTGCCTTGAACAATTTGGCAACAAACATTTGAAATTCTCCAATAATTTTGTACTTGAAATCAAGCTGTAATTGCTCAAATTAATGGAAACAACATAACAATTCAACTTTCTCTACCCTTTTAAGGGAACAATTCTTGCTTTGCTAGAAGAGCACAAGGAGTTACAAACGTATCAACATGGTTACAAATGTATCAACATGGAAATAAATCAAAATATTTCATATTAAACACAAATCTACTACTTTAGATCCAGGCTTAACGACGTAATTATAGAAACAGCATCAATTCCATCACTAGCGGTGGGATTGATAACATCATAAGCACAACAAACCAATTACAGTGATGTTAAATACGAGTCCATCTATCAAACTTCACATGAAAAATGCGATGATTGAACTCACATAAATCTTCGAAAAGAAGGAGAAAAGAGAGTATACTAGACTCACTGTCAAAACATTAACATACTTTGCTTCGACAGGCATCAGAATCCAACAAGAAGTATAAAAATCAAGGAACGTCATTCCTAGCATTACCTGATTACTTCCTCTCAAACAAGGAAATGAAAAAGAACAAAATTCCAAAGTAATGAATATGAAATAGAAAAAATAAATAACTAAAAGACCACTAGAACTACATAAATACATTATCCAAAACCTGCCAAAGCTGATCGTTCAACCCATCACATGTCACCAGACAATTGACGCCACACCAATTCGGGTGACCGAAAAGAACTATTGTTGCTTGCATTGAGGAAGCCTCTCATATTGCTGACCATCAGCGGCAGGTTATCACGGGCTTAGTTTCTCACTTCCGAATTAAGCTAGCATCGTGCGGCCTTAACACTCCACAACTCTCGTCCCCACAAGATAGCATTAAGTCAACCTTAAACCCCCACGATAATTTAACCTATGAGGATAGATTATGTCAACTTTGAGTAAAGAAGGTAAATAGGAAATTACAAGTAAAGGAACACACACATAAATTGGGGTAAAACCTCTTTATATAAATGAAAGGGAAAACTATTTACAATCTCTCAAGTATTTTCTCAATTTAATCCCATTTTGATGTGATCCAAGTTGCGGATGCAATGAAGGCGAGCCCGAGAAAGGATTCATTGATCATCGAAGGAGGACCAATGACTCGATCGAGAGTAAAGCGGGTTAAGGAAGCGATGTGGTTGCTTACTCAAGTTTGGGTACAGAAGACATTGACCGGGACAAGACAAACGTCAAGTTCCATGTTGGGCTCTAGGGCAGAAGTCCAATGGATCACGTTGATCGAGACAGAAGAAAAAAATATGCTGAATTTCGCATAGTATAATCTGGGGACCAGAATTTTCCTTTTTTT
>CAIGRP010041650.1:0-19008 GCA_903798385.1 Fraxinus cuspidata
TATTCAAAAAACTATTTTGTATACTCGAATAAATATTGAACTAAGGTAATGGATTGTTCAGCGTCCTATAGCTTCCAATGCTCTGTATTACTACTTAAAATAAGATAGTGCATCCAATACTCTTCATTACTGTGTGTAAATTGAATAAGTAATATTTCGTCTACTACAATATTTAACAGCTATGTTCATATTAATCACAATGGGGAAACAAATGAACCAACAGTGCCAGCCAGAATACCTTAGTTGATGCTTGTTCAAAAAGTGCAATCTATTAGAAACTAAAAACAGATGCAGCAACAAGGGCTGGTAGTCATCTACATCAAAGGGCTGAACTTATTTGGTGGATGGCATCTAGGAGAACAACATAAAAACTTTAGGGCTTATAAGATTTCAGTGATTGTGAGATTATATTTTGGTCGGTGGTGGTGGCTTGATCGGAGATGGTAGGTTGCTACTGGAGTGGGAAAGAATGGAGAGGATTTAACTGAGTTGAGATGTGAAGAACTGAGAGATGGATTCACACACGTGATATACTGGGAAGAGGTGGTTTGGGAAAAGACTTTCATATGTTTCAATTCAGTCCCCAATTTATCAAGAATTTATGATTTGGTCTATACTTCAAATTGTATGTATATGTGTATCATTCTTGCTCCAAAGTCCAAATCTTTAACATTGACCCCGAAACTCCCAAAGACTTCCATATTGGTTCCTAAATCTCTATATGATTACAAAAATTGGGCCTCTTCAAGTTTCAAATGTGTTTAAATCAATCCCCAAATGTTTTGTAAGTTACATTTCAATCCTAAAACTATTTGTAATACTTGTTTTGTGTAGTTTGTAACAACTTTATTGTGATGTACTTGAAATAACTTCTAGTATATCTCTAAATAATTATGTAGATGTCTGTATAAAGTCCATTTTAAATTGAACTTTATTCATTGTTACACCATAAACACAATAAGAGATTATGTTCTCGTTCATTTAATTTCTTGCACAAGAATGTCTCATTCCCTCTCTATATGGAATGAATAAAATTGAATTAAATGTTTTCTTACCATTGTTATAGGATTTTCAATTAACTTGGTTCTCAATAATAACCAAACTAGTAAGATGATCATGATAATCGCCCACATCCTTGAAAGAAGCATAAGTCTAATTAGTTCTTGTCATAGATAAAAAATTACTCGACGAGTACATTTAATTCATGGTCATTAATCGACACAAAATATTTCATGTCTCATAACTAGTTGGTTGTACCGTACTAATTTCAACACATTGATAATTAAAATACAGATTTTTCTTTAATTGCAAACCAATTCGATATTTGAGAGAATAAAACAATTGTCAATCTAGCATTCGTCTTTGTTATATTAAAATTTCATTATGTCAATACTTTCCATTACGTTTGGGAATATTGATGTGATTGAAATCGTTTTGTAACTATAAAATAAATTGAGAAAACGATACTGGTTCAATTTTGAATTATGATACAAGCTTATTATAGAGATTTTGACAATTAGTTTCATTGTCCAGTCATAATACATGTCACTTGTGTGCACATGCTATCTTGGTGTTGATACAATCTAGATTGACAGATCTGACGTGGCCAATGATGATTAGTTTTCTCATGAGGTATTTCGCAAATGCCCAAAATTTAATAATTAACAAGCTCCCCCAAATTTTGCAATCTTTTAGTTGAGCTAATAAATATTTTTCGGTGTCTATTAGGAAAAAATCAGTGTTATGTTGAATTTGAACGATGAATAACAATATATAATTAATAAAATTATTGAATCATACAAATAAATCCATTGAGTATAAACTATACAAATAACAATAATTTAAACGTTATGAATTGAGTATGAACTACACTAAATCTACTTATTTTTGCTAGTTTTATCATTTCTTTCATTGCTCTGACATAGAGAGATAAGGACTAAATCCATAAGGGTATCTTTATTTATTTATTTTTATGTTTTTTAGATCTTTAGTTAGTAAATATTTTTTTATTTTTTTTCAATTTGTGAAGAACAATTCATGCTCTTAAAAATTGATAATAAATTTTTTTCTTGTTTGATAAAACATCTAATTTTGAAATTAACTTTAAATGGGAAGAGGACCATGTTTCTCATACCCACTTAAGGGCAGCGACCCCCATCCTTTTTACCCGATTATTCGGGTAATGGAACAGAGCCGCGGGTATCGAGTTGAATGTTTTTTTTTTCCTTAAGTCTGAATCTTGTCGCCTTATCATTTATGATAAACATTACAAATGGAAGTCCTAACAATTAAAGTTGCAATAATTTTAATTTTTTTAAAGGAAATGAAATCCCCATTTTTTTTCCTTAATTATCTTTAACCCAAATTCCTTAACATACTCTACATTTGCTCCCATTAGGCAAGAATCAGGAAAATCTTCTTCCAAAATAATTTGTAACTTCCCCAATCCTCTCGCTCATTCCTATTAAAGGACTCAAAGGCAAATATTTAATATATTTTTTATATTTTGTACCAAAATTATCTATCTTAGAAAGAGTGATTTATTGAATTACTAATATCTTAAAAGACTGAGTTGTGATAGTATTGGAAGTTTAATTGTTTAATAATTTTTTCTTTAAATTTTTGGACTTTTTGATGGAGATAATTTTTTATCGTCTAATGAAATGTGGCCACCACGGTTGGTCTTCATTAAGAAAAATTTTAACAGTCATAAATTATCTACAAGATAACTACAAAGAAAAAATAATTATTATCTCATAAGATGAAAAAGTAATTTTAATTTCATAAGATCATAGACCATTATTCATGTCAAGTTCATTAGAAAACCCGTTTCCTACTACCCAATAAATTTATAAAATTTTTATTAAATAAATTTTCCTTTTTATTTGAAAAATAATTATACACAATCGCAAGCATTTTCTTTTATTTTGGCTCGTGTATTTGGAGGGAAAATATCATGCTCTTTCTTTTTTTTTTTTTCTTATTATCTTTCCACTTCTTTTTATAAGGAATCATGCTACATGTAAACATTTTTTTCATAGATGAGGTAGATCACAAAAACTTAACAACAACATACATTTGAGGACTTTTGCAGTGTGCATTGCACGTTTCTTTATACTCTACGACAACATTGGAGTCTACAATATACGGGTGAGCATTGTAAAAAACCTATTGAAATATATTTTATCCGTTGCAAAAAACAATTTTTCTTGTAACGATTTTTTCCTCCAAATGTAGAATTTTTAGCAACAAATATTTTTTTGTCGCAAAAAATAGACCATATTACATCACACACACTTTGTTGCAAGAAATAAAAGTTTGTCGCCATAAGTTTCCCACCAAAAATAATTTGGCGCCTTGTTTCCCTCATATTTTTGGCGACATTCTTTATTATTTATCGCAACTTTTAACATTTCACGACAATTTTTTGTGTCGCCTTATATTTTTTGTTACTTATTTTTTTCATCACAATATTTGCGACGAACTTTAAAAATGTGTCGCATTAAATCACTTATTGTGACAATATTTTGTATGTCGCGAAAAATCTTATCGCGAAATCACAATTTTGTTGTAGTGAAATACACACACTAATAAGCGTGAAAAGTCATACGTGGTCTACTAAGTCAATGTGAATCAGGCCATGAACATCGAGATTTTTGGTCCATACATAATTAAAATGATTTAAGCAATATGTGATTAGATAATGTGAGCACATGAGAATATTCTTGGTTCGATAAATTAATTAAAATAAATTAAGCAATATGGGATTAGATAATTTGAGCACAAGAGAATACTCTAGGAATGCTTTTGTATATACTCATGTAGATTAGAATGAAGTTATGGACTTCCCAAATTTGGGTTTGATAGTAAATTTACAAAATCTCATTCAAGTAGTGAGTCCGAAAGTGAACATGAGCGAAATAGACACTTGATGAGGAGCATGACTAAAGCATATGAAGTGTAGATTTTTAACTATTCACTGTACTCCCCATATTGGGATGGTGAAATTTTATTTTTTATCGTATATTATATGTTATTCTTGTTATTAATAAATAAATTATCTGAAAAATTGCAATTGTGGTTCCAAAACTTTAATTTTTTCACAGATTATACTTAAACATTTTATTTGTAACACCCACGGTCTCAAATAGGAGGATAAATGGATAGAATTCATCCACTCCATCGTTAGTTGACCTAAAAATTAAAAAAATTGGGTTTGACCATTTAAAAGAAGGTTATTGACGTTGCTTTGTCTTCTCCAGTTTTAAAATCAAAATAGACAGTTTTCCTTTCCATTTCCCATTTTGAACACAAAAGAGCACGGTACGCCATCCTCTTCCACGAAGAATTATCAAGAAACCATCAAATTTGAAGAAAAATCCAACATATATTACTTGTCATCTTAGAGGTCCCCTTTCTGAACCTAAATATGGTTAGTTTTTTTTTTTTTTGTAAATTCAAAGTTTTGTTTTATTAACTTCGTTGAACAAAGGTGTATAAAAATGTTGAATTTTAGTGCGCGCATCATGTATTTTGATCATTTTCATTACTTTCTTGTACATAGATTTTACAATAGAATTTTTCCTTAATATTGATTGCTGAAAATGAACTAAGGTTTGGATAAGTTTTGCATATGATATCTGACATTCATATGATGAACTAGTGTTAATACTTCTGATTTTCCATGGGATTCTACGCATTTTAATTGTATTTGCATCATATTTTTTCTCTTTTTTTTTTCAGGGAAGAAAACCAAATATTTCTTCATACGGCTATACCATGGTAGAATATTATTTGTAAAGATGCGAAATTTTGTTATATGGTAAGAAAAGCTATCCAGACTACGTGGACCTTTATTTTTTATATAAATTTCTACTCAACAATACTATGAAGATGTTGCGAATTTTTTTACCAAATGAGGTTTCTTTAAAGGATTGAAAGAAGATATTGAGTGGGGCATCTTTTTGGTTGGTAACTGGTGCAAATTTAATGAATTTAGTTAAGTTATTTCAAGAAAAAAGGATTTCTGATTTGTAGGCTTAAATCCCTAAATGTTTACTGAACTTTTCTTAAAGCTTTCACTGGATTACTAAACTTCAAAACTATCCCCGTTAGTCATTGAACTTTGAAAATTGGTACCTCATCCATCACTACGTAAATGACGCTTGCAAAATTAGAAGGATTTGATTACATGTCTAATAGTACGGTTGGCGTGGCACGTCATCGTAAAAAAAATACGAGATGTCATTTTGGGCAGCTTTGAAATACAAGGAGACGTGAAACTGAAAACAACGATTTGCATCGAGAGATTCGAGATTTAAGATTACTTCTCCATGAAATTGAAAGAGAGGATGTGGACGACCTGTATATAAAATCTGATTTTTGTGATTTCAGCGTATATTTTTTTTACAATGAGGTGCCACGTCAGCCATACTGTTAGACATGTCTCAATGAAATTTACGAGAGGGTATGGACGACCTGTATATAAAATCTGATTTTTTGTGATTTAAGCGTTTTTTTTTTTTTTACAATGACGTGCCATGTCAACCTTACCCTTAGACATGTAATCAAATCCTTCCAATTTTGCAAGCTTCATTTACGTAGTGATGAATGAGGTATCAATTTTCAAAGTTCAATGACTAATGAGGGCAATTTTTAAGTTAGGTGACTCCGTGGAAATTTTACGAAAAGTTCAGGGTATTAACCCTGGATTTGTATTAGTAGAAGTTTTTGGAATTTCCATGGGATGACACATTACTCTCTAATATTTATGTTATTGATCTTCAGAAACTTGTAAGCATTTGGAGACAATCTAAATAGAGCTTCAGAAAATTCATCAAAATGAAATAGAGCAAATGGCATGCTATGCTATGGAGGTTTATGATGAAACAATAGATTTAATGCCACGAAAAATTTTAGAATAAAATTTATTTGTTTTATATACTACATTTTTAATATTTTGAAAAAAAATGTGGACTAAAATGAGACAAATTTTAAATTCCTATCTTATTTGAGCCAAATAATTATATATTGATAGAGTAATAAATGTTGATTTCGATAATGATAATCTTTTTGTGATTTTGATAGAGTTTGATTGCAATCTTAATATAAAAGTAATCATAATTCTATTATTTGAAATAAATTCTTATCAAATTTGATAGACACAAATTTCCATCTCAATTGTATCATGACTCAGTCACTATTTTTTTAATATATATAGTATGCAATTATCCCACAATTCATCACCAAAGAATTTTACACAGCAGCTTTCATATAAAGCAGCTGTAAATTGCAAGTGTGTGTGTGTGTATATATATATATATATATATATTAATCAAAAACTTGTTTGATCAATCTAGATAAGATACTTTTGTGCAAGTGGTTCGTTTTTTATATTAAGTATTTTATGCATGAATTGCTGAGACCTTCAGGTTCTTTATTAAGAGATAAGAGATCCTATGAGAATTTAAAATTACATAAGATGGGTGTGTCGCTTGGTCACCGATATACTACATAAGAGAAGAGTGGTATGAAGTGTTTATCATATTGTGATATAATTGTGTATAGAAACTGCACGTGTCTTACTCGGTATTTTTAAATACCCATTCTTACAAAACTTTTCAGATTAATTTGGGTCGATTGGAACTTGATGTGAATGCGAAGACGAATCGAAAAGATAAAATATTAAATTTATTTTTTTTCTTTAAATTATTAGTCTTACTTTGTTCAAAGACGATTATTTAATATGTGATTATGTTTTCATTATGGATATTCCTGTTATTTTTATTTAAAGAATACTATTTTATCGTTTTACAAAAAAATTAAATTTTTTGTAACCCTCTAGTGTTTTATGAAATTTTAGGGCGTTACAGCTTAGTATCATAGCAAATGTTTTGCTTTCCGGTAGACTTTGTAGTAAAAAAAGTACTATTCACGTGCACTATTCACGTAAACAGTGTTGACACTGTTTATATGAACAATACGAATAGTACGTGTCACTGTTCACATGAACAGTGATCACGCTGTTTTAAAAAAAAATAGATTTTTCTTTTCTTTCTTTTATTAAATAAATGATATTAATAATTGTTTTAAGTATTTAAATAATAGTTTTTAAACGTTACTTCAAATTATGATTGTACATGTTTGTATGTTTAGTTTTAGCTTTTGGGTAGTATTTTAAGATTTACCAATTAGAAAATTCATATTTTAAGCGGTCTCAAGTTCCATTTATTTTGAGTTTCTTGAATTGCAAATTCGCAATATTAAAATGCTTTGTCAAAAAGACATAAACTGTCTAGGAAGAGTTCGAAATTTAAGCGGTCCACTTATGACTCCTCTCCTCATCTGAAAGCCTTTGGTTGCGCGTTATTCAAATTAATGAAACGAAAAATAATAATTCAAAAATTTCCAAATTTAAGAATATTCTATTTTCTAGAAATTTCTATTTCGAGAAAATCATATTTTTTTGGGAAAAATGGTTATTTTCATAAACTTTAGGAGTTTAAAGATAATGTAAAGTTTTAGGCATACAATATTATAAAGAATCCTTGGCATGTGGCACTCGCTATTCGACACTCTCCGATCGATCCAAGGTATGAAATGAAATGCCGTTCTTTTATCATGATTATGAGTTTTCTTGATTTATGTTATGGTATATTGTAATTATGTCAATGTTCAAGTATTTAGAACTTTTCAAGTAGTTGAGGTAATTTCGAGGACAAAATTTTTTAAGGATGGAAGATTATAACGCCCCGAAAATTTTAGAATCAAAATTTATTTGTTTTATATACTATATTTTTAATATTTTGAAAAAAAAAAAAGAGGACTAAAATGAAATAGGTTTTAAATTTCTATCTTATTTGAGCCAAATAATTATATATCGATGGAGTGATAAATGTTGATTTTGATAATGATAATCTTTTTGTGATTTAGTTTAAAAGTAATCATAATTATATTATTTGAAATCTATTCTTATCCAATTTGATAGACACGGTTTTATATCTCAATTGTACCATGACTTAACCACTATTTTTTTTTATGTAAATAGTGTGCAATTGTCCCACAATTCACCTCCAAATAATTTTACACAGCAGTTTTCATATAAAGAAGCTGTAAATTGTAAGTATACATATATTTTTTTAATCAAAATCTCGTTTGATCAATTAAGGTAAGATACTTTTGTACAAGTTGATCGTTTTCTTATACTTTTATATTCAGTAATTTGTGCATGAACTGCCAGTGGACCTTCGGGTTATTTATTAAGAGAAAAGAGATCCTACGAAAATTCAAGATGACCTAAGATGGATGTATCGCTTGGTCACTGATATACTCCATAAGAGAAAAGTGATATGAAGTGTTTATCTTATTGTGATATAATTGTGTATAGAAATTGCACGTTTCTTGCTAGGTTTTTTTAAATACTCTTACAAAATTTTATAGATTAATTCGAGTCGATTGGAAAAGTGGCGAGATGGTGATGCGTCTGCGAAGAGGAATCGAAGAGATAAAATATTAAGTTTATTTTTTTCCTTTAAACTATTACGCCGTTTAATTTGTTGAGAGATGATTATTTAATATGTGAGTATATTTTCATTATGGATATTCCAATTATTTTTATTTAAAGAATATTATTTTATCGTTCTGCAAAGAAATTGAATTTTTGGTAACCCTCATTTGTGAAATTTTGGGGCGTTACGATAGAAGGTGATTATTGTTGATGAACCTGAGAGTGTAAATGAAGAAATGGAAGTAGAAGTGAATTTTGGAGAGCAGTAGACAGAGGTTAAGGAGCAGATTATGGAAAGCACCAAACAGAGGTGGAAAAGAAGATTATGGGGCGCAGTAAACACAGGTTGAAGAGGAGAACTTAGGGGAGAAACTTGATGATGAGAAAAAATTTATAGTGGATGAGCAGTTTGCAAGGCTCATATGGTGCTCAGCTAAGTAGTAAGTACCCAATCAATCAAATTCATTCATTTGAATAATTGAATTATATCACTTCCGTTCAAAGTCACCATTGACCGCACTTGATGTGCTGCCCACCTTACAAACTTTTCTGGAAGTGTCACACATAGAGCCACAATCAAAATTGGATGCTGCTATGTTAGATATTGGATGCTATTTTGGCAACATATTTGCAATAGATTAAGAAAGTATTGAAATATGTATTTGGAGGTATATTGTATTTCTTCTATTGATATTAAAAATAATAATTTATATTGTGAGCTCACAATTTTTTGAAAAAAATATATGTTATGGGTAGAATCGAATCGACATCAGAATCAACGATTCTAGTTCAAGTTTGGTTCTAATTATTACATTTCTCGGAATGGTTCCATTTATAAAATACACGAAGTATAACAGATAGCTTTAGGTATTGAAATATTCAAACCGACCCACCGGATGTCCAGATCTACTGTTGACGCTCAGATTGGTGAGAAGGTGGCTGAAATAGAGGAACCTGTTTATGTACTAGTTAGAGAAACAGATGTACACATGGATGACTATGAATGTAAGGAGGGTCTACTAGAGGATTTTACCGATTCTGAGTATGTGCACGAAGAAAAACGAGAGCACATATTTTAAGTTGAGTGAGGAAATTAACCTTGTTAATGTAAGCAATGAACAAGATCCTTAAGCATTCAATGAAGAACAGGCTGGAACAGATTATGAGGACTCAGGTGATCTTAGAAGCATGCCAAGTGATGCTTTAGAAGAAACATCCTTTTCTAGAAGGAGCAATGAGTGTTGGTTTAATCCTACAACAGACATGGATGATCCTAAATTTAAGCTAATTTAACTTGCTAATATTTTCTCTTTAAGAATTGGTATATGGACACTTCTAATATTTTGTTTTACAGGTTTGAAGTTTGATAATATCCAGACTTTGAAGAGTTCAATTATACAATATTCATTAAAGATTGCTAGGCAAATGAAGTGTGTTAAAAATAAGGAAAAATGGTGAGATTAAGATGTCAGGAAAACTGTCCATGGGAGTTGTATACTTATTAACAGCGAGACAAAAGTCTAAGAATAAACTTATAAACACATTTAGAGATGAACATACATGCACCATGGTTTGGCATAATCAAAAAGGCATTAAGATGTGACATTCTCCAATGGACTAGATCACACTTTTAGGAACATTCAAGATGTGACATCCTTTTTAATAACTTGTGTGAGGAATTTAAATCTTTTATAGTGGTTGCTAGAAAGAAGCCTATTATCATAATGTTTGAGAAGATTAGAAATCAAGAAATTATCAGAATGAATACTAAAAGAGAATCAGCACAAAGTTGGGGTCATACTTTTGAACCAAGAATTTTGAGTATTATTGAGAAGGCTAAAGCAGAAGCAAGAAACTTGAAAGCTGATTATGCTGGTCACGAGAAGTTTGAGGTGAGAAATACCAATGGTTTGAGATGAATGTGCTAGTAGAAAATGCAGCTTATTGGAATACCATGTCTACATGTAAAAATAGGTATGTTGTCCAGGAACACAGGCACACATGACTGTTGATCCATTTTACAAGAAATAAGCATACTTTAGGTCATACATCCCATTTATTCAACCAATGTCAGGATCAGAATTCTGGCCAGAGTTAGGGAAGAATCCTTTGAAGCCACCCATCAAGAAAAAACAAGTTGGGAACCAAAAAAGTTGAGAAAAAGATCCCAAGATGAGACACCTACTGTATTGAAGATGGAAAGGACTTAAATGATGATGACATGTAAAAGATGTAGGAATTCAGGTCAAAACAAGAGGACTTGCAAAGCTATCCTACCTACAAAAGAATAGACACAGCCACATAAATCAAAGGGCAAGAGAAGGGCATATACATCGAGTAACAAGCATCCACAAAAGAAGAAGTCCAAGGTAAAGATTACAAATTCTTGAGAATCCATGAGTTGTCTTAATCAAGCTTCCTTTTTTTTGGCAGATTGATAATGTTGCACAAAAGAAAAATTTAATACACTCGTAAATTATTTTCACGTCTTCATCAATACTGTCTTCTTTTGATTGCTTATTTTGTATAATTTGACGTAATTTTGTGTTGGGATGGTCATATGTACTAAAATATGCACAAAAGGTTTGGGACCAACTTGAAAACATATTAACAATGTTTGGACCCTCGCTGCGTTTATTATTAAATGTTCGAGACTAAGGCCGCATTACTTGCATAAGGTTTGTGAGCTTTACTGCATTACTCACAAAAAGGTTTGGAACATTTTCTGCACAATCTAAAAAATGTTTTTATCATGTACTACACTTGTATTTTGAAGCAATGATTTAGCATAAAACTATAACAACTTAGTAAATTATTGATTTACTTTATTACTAGAATATAAGTTATAATACAACCTCCAACGAACGATATCTAACTAAAAACTTCCATTGCAATACCCATATCTAACTTTAGAAAAGACTCCTTATATAGTTCTAGCTACAGATCAATTTTATCACAATACAACAAATAAATTCAAACATCTAAGTCTTCCACACACTAATTCTTGTTGAACGGGGTTGATTTCAGCTTCCATCTCCCTCTTTGCTAGAAGAAAACCAAAATCAGCTCCTTTGATCTATTGTATACTGGGGGGTTCACATGATACAAAGAATGTACATCCACCCATATCCCGAAAATGTGGGTAATTGAGAAATCGTCTTCTTGGATTAAAGTTCATCCATGAGATCTTCATGTGTGTTAGGCTTCCACATATGCAAACATTCATTTCCATGGCAATGCTCAAAGATTCCAACTGTTACCAAGAGAGAGGGATTTATTATTGGGTTTTGCACTGACACTCACATGAGGTGGGTTCCCGCATGGGAAAAAAAAGGAGGGAATTAAACAATGGTTTTCAGGAGGGAAGTGGAAAAGATAAAGTGACGATTATATCCCTCTTTTAATTGATCAAAATAACTCTTTTTTTATTTTTTAGGTACGGTGGACTAGAGAGATTCTGTCTATTTGTCGTTCTGTAACAAAATTAAAGGTTTAGAACTGTGGGAAACACAAATAAAAGATTTATTTATAATCTGCAACAAAATGAAAAGTTTGGGATAGCAACTACAATTTTCCCGAGAATATACCACTTCCGTAATGAGATTAGTAGAGTGAAGAAATCCTCTTACTAGGTATATCCTATCAAGACTGACAAAACTATGAAAATATTTTGGCAAAAAAGAAAAATGTATATACACGTACAAATACTCCTGTACACAAAAGGCTCGTAAGCATAGATTGATAGATAATCTTTTAAGGCTTTAATTACCAGCATTTGTGTAATGTTCTCTTGAACATAATTGAAACTTTAAAGATAACAGTTTTGGGACTCAAAATGAACAAAAACGACAAAAACATGGCTTTTTGGCTCCTTCCTTAATGCCTCTGTACTGTTGGTAAGCTTACGGGGAGGCTTGGTAACTCTTTGGGCGGAGGATTGTTGATCTTCCACGGTTGACAATAAAAACCATAAGTCTGGGTCTTTGTTTTCAGGCACGGACCAATTACTGCTACATACCAGAGACAATATTGGTTGCACATGGAATCTATTCTTCGAGTGTAAACACCATAGTTGCCATATCCATAGTTGCTTATCAAGTCACAAAAAAACTTTGTAGTTTTAAAAAAATTTGGAGTGAATCTAAAGATAAAACTTTGTCTGTATGAAAGTATATGACTGCCAAGATCATCTTCTGAGGAATAACAGTGAATGCTAACATTTTGATGACGGATTCCACCTCTAATTACAACAGTATTTTCTGCTTCAGATAGGGCGAATAGAAAGGTCAACAATAGTACAAATTTGATGAATGAACTCATCATTTCCCTTCCCTTGCTATTTTTCTTCTTTTTCTGTGTCAAAATTTCTTCGCCTTGTGTATTTATAAGTGAGGGGTCTATAATATAACAATGGTCAAAATTAGTATATAGGTCTTGGATTAAATTCTACGATGCAAGTATAGAGTTAATTCTTCTCAGATTATAGATTCATTGATTTGAATTTTATTCAATCTTTTCTAGTAACAGCTGATTTTACAAACCTATAACAAAGTTATACTAAATCTGTATTGTGTTTAGTGAATTATATTTACTGTTAAATATACAGATTCACTAAATTCAATTATCTGGCAGAGAAGCTCTAACTTCAGCAGTCATTGGTAACAGCAATATGCATTAATTATGCCAACTAATTTATACTAAAATACCAAGTATTTTTAATTTTCCTACGCACCAATTTGTATGGGTCGAGATTTTTTCTTGGAACCGGATGAACCGAATGGTTGGGCTCCGATTCCTCTACTACAAGCATCGGTTTTGGGACCATTAAACTGGTTCAAATCTGGTTATCAGTATACCTTGAGAACCAATACTAAATTTGGTTCTCTAGAATATCTCTTCTTGTTGGTGCATTGCACCAAGATACACCAAATCGTTGGAACACTAGACTCCAAAATTATCTCATTCATATACTTCTTTCCTTTGCAGTAAAAGTGAAACCTAATGGATAATTTAAATTTAAATTTAAATAATTTTATAAATGCTTTACAAAATCATAAAATTAATGCAACCCCAATAGAAAAAAGATATTTTTAATTCAATCTTTCAAAAGAACTAAAATTTCTTGTTGTTTCCAAAGTCGCCGACCATTAGGAGTCATGATCTTTTTTGTTTTTTTTTTTGGATTCCAATTTAGTTCTATAGTTGGATATGGAATCAATAATTCTATTTTTAAAATTTTCATTGGTAATAAGTGAATGGACCAAATCAGATTATGCCAACTCTTTACCAATTTATTTAGTTTAACAATAATTTTTTGAAGGGTTAATATGACTTATTTTTATCTAAATTTTAATTTCTTATAATATATTTTTGAAATGAAATTTAAGATTACACAAGAAATTGTGGTATTTCATATGGTTTTAGGTTATTTTCGTAGGTTAATGTGTCAATTTTTTTATTTTGCCTCTTCAATATATAAATTTATAGAATACAATGTATACTTTATAGGATATAAATGGAAATTTACAAAAAAATACACCCTACACATTGCATATGGTGTATTAAAAAACATTATGTTGTCAAACTGTCAATCTAATGTAGCCAAACTGTTAATTTAATGCTCACCATTTTTATTTATTTTTTAACAACTGACAATCAATAGTTTTCTTAAAACAAATCTCTTATAAATAGCTTGTAGACATACAAAAATAAATTTATTAATTAAATGGATTGTGTGATTAATTTTAAATTATTCCCCCATTTAATTTTACTTTAAAGATCGAAAGTCTATTAAAAGCCCCTCTTGCATTGAAATCCCATCCTACTTTTAAATTCATTAAATTAAATTAAAAATTAATCAGTGGGTGATTACATTATTTATCTATAAATAAGATCTAAGGTCCAAGAAAAATCATAAATGTAAGTGCACGAGAAAACGACAAGCCAGGAAGAAAGAAGTCCATGAGAAATCCTAAAATCCAGAGGAAGAAGAGAAGAAAACTCATGTCCAAATTCGAAGAATTTGAAAACAATAAAAGTCTTCTTCAAATCAAAGAAAATTCAAATCCAAGTCCTTGTGTTCATATTCAATTCTAGAAGTCCAAGTTCCAAGTAAACCAAATTTGCAACAAATCAAATATCCAACAAGTTTTGAAGTCCAAAATTCAAGTCATGTAGTCTTTCATTTTCAAACACCCATACTGTCAATCAAAGGATCGTGCTGTTTTATAGTCACAAGAAGATCAACATATTTTGTATTTCACAAAAAAAATAAAAATCAATTTGTATCAATTTTTTTATTTTTATACACAAAATTTGCTGTTCAAATTTCTCAGCATGCTTGGTGGGATCTGTTTGTCCTCTAATTTTTCAATCTCGTAAAATTTTCAAGTTTCGAAAGTGCAAAGAAAATTGTGACTTTCTCGAGAATACATTTTCTAAACTCCTTCATGCAACTATAGCTCAGTTGAAGATTGGAAAATTTAACTAGTGTCATTGTTGATGAAGTTTTCTAATAAAGGCAACATGAAAATAGCCACTGACGGACCCAGAATTTTGAGTCAGCACGGGTGGCCGTGGATCGTCGTCCGTTGTCAACAATAAAATATTAAGAGCCCCGTTTGATGCCCTTTTTTTTTTTTTTTTGCAAAAAGTGCATTTTGAAATAGCGATTTGATAAAGAATATGCGGTTAAAAATAAGAAAAAGTTTTGAATTTGAATGTAATATTATTTTATTGAAAAAAGTACGGTTGAAAAAAAGAAAGAAAATGTATTTAAAAAAAAAAGAATCAAACAATGTTTAAAATTTAAGTATAACAATTATTTTGTTCAAAATGAATATATATAATTTTGGAATAAAAATAAACAATATCTGCCAAATGATATTGTGGCCAAGTTTTGTATAATTGGGTTCAAATTTTTAGAATTGCATTAAACCCACTAAAATGTAATATATATTATTTTGGTAAGTTAAGTATCAAATTCAATGAGTGCCACAATCGTCAAACACTTAATATCCTAAGTAGTGGTTGTAGTTTCGAATCTCCTCTCCTTACCCATTTAATTTTAGATAAAATTAAAGAATTAAAAATCTTTCACAATAAAAGTGGTAATAATGGGATTTGAAATCGGGACTTCCTTTGAGAATATAGGAGCTCTAACCAGCTGAACTACAAGAATTGTTTGAAAATAAAAACAAATTACCAGGTATATAATTCAAAAAGTTTATTCATTGCTACAAAAAAAAAAAATTGTTCCAACGGATCCAGCACACGCGGCCACCGGGGCTCACCGGGTCCTGGGTCCGTCCCTGAAAATAGCTAACAACATGAAATCGGGCGCGTGACCGCCGGGGCTCACCGGGTGCTTGGTCCGTCCCTGAAAATAGCTAACAACATGAAATCGGGCTCCCATTGGACATAAAAGTCCAAGATACTTGATGAAAAGTCCTTATTCTAATTCCTAATCCAATGACAGAGTCATGTCTAGGATCCTCTCATGCTATTTTTACACAAAGCTAGGAGACTATACTTCTATAGAATCCTTCGAGTGGGTAACGATCATGAAATCAACGTTGGGATTGGAAGATCGAATCTTACAAATGACATTAACCATTAAAAAGTTGACAAATTAGCTAGAAAGTACACGTAGACTAGAGTTGGAAAAAGCCCGTTGTTGGAAGGCAATTCAAAAAATGCAGGCTCTTCCAAAACTAAAGAGCAAAAAATGGAGGCTCTTCCATCATCGGTGCCCATCATGGTGGTTTACTACATTCTTTATTGGTTTGTGCCAAATCGTATGCCATCGAATTAACATAACGAAGATGCTGCTCGACTATTAACTTGAAGCTCTAGTGTTCTAATGGAAAGGACAATCTGAAGCATTCATATTATTGAAACATATAACAATACTGGCACCTATAAAGTTACTATGGTGAAGCAGTTTGTATGAGTAAGTTTTATGCCCTACATCCAATTGATTTAGGTTGTAAACACTTTTAATATATTTAATGCATTTTTTCTGAAAAGATCTATTATTTATTTAAATTACTTTTCTAATAAATTATAATAGAGTCCATAGATTTAAATCTTTGCAATTTGTTAATCACAAGGAGTTGTGATTGTGAAATACAAATTATAGTATAACTGAATCTTAAATTATCTGTGGTTGAAGTAATAATGAGATACATATATCGTTATTACGGATATACAGTCATGTGTGATATTTTTTACTTGCGATGTAAGTAGTTGATCTCACAAGTTAAAGTGTGGTGACACTTAAATGAACACGTTGATGATTTGTTATAGAACAAAATATAGGAGACCCGATGAGGAGATTCCACATGGATAACTATCTGAGTGTCAGTGGTTAATCTCTAACATTCGCTAGTGGAATTGGTTCTTCGACTTGAGGTTATCATAGTGCTTTATATGAGGATGGACATAGTTTGGTGATATTGGATGTTGCTCTGCCAAGGGCCGCTAATACGACATCGTTTGTGTATGTCAAGAATCATAGGAAGGTTGTAAATGATCAATAGAGGATTCGTCACTCTTAGATAGTAAGAGATTATGATCTACATTTTATCTAGTTAAGTTGATAATGAAATCTTTGGTCAAGATGATCTCATAAGTCGCAAAGGAGTTTTCAACTTACATTGACTTAATAGTAGGATAAAATATATGACCAATAATTGAGATTTGACACATATCCATATTTCATAATTGATCAGATCATATTGACAAAGTGATTAAAGTTTCACAATAAACAAACAAGTTTGATTTTGTCATACCATGTGACATTTCCCGTCACATTTATTGCCCGATACATTACTAGATGTTAATTTGGGACGACGAATGTGAATTAGTGAGAAATTAAAATGGGTGTTTTAATTTATCGATTTTGATTATAACAAAATAATAATTCACATCGTTATGTATCGTGATTGAAAACCTAATTGGTCACACACAAAAGGAGAACTAGAATAATGAGATTTACCAATTGGTTAATTGACTAGTGTTGGATAATTAATTAATTGGGTTGCTTGTTAATAGGGTCAAATTAATTAATTGTATTAATTAATTCATGGACCGAATTCAATTAATTGAATATTAGACCGGATTAAGTTAAACGACGGGCCAATCACGTTTGAACTTGTTTTAATAGGCTGCTAGGATTTGAAAAAATCTGTAGAGAAAATTATTATTTTTGCTAGCACAACAAAAAGAAAATAAAACACTAGTTCTCATTCTTGTTCCCTGTATGAATTTCCATTATAGGCTGGACAATTAGATAGCTGTGAATTGGAGTACGTGTTCGAGAATCAGCAAGCACAATTCATCAAAGGTATAATTAAAATTATTATATTTTCTACTGTGCAAGATTAAGTAAATTCCCAACAGGGGTCTTGTTGCAAATTTCAAAATGGTTTTCAATTTAAAATGATTTTGAATTAGATTTTAAAATGGTTTGACCCGTGTAAAATTTTATTTAAAATTTACAACTTTTATATTTTCGTTAAAATTGGTTTTAACTTAAATTTTAAACTTTGGCCCTAAATTGAATTTTATTTTATTTAGGATTTTTATCCTAAATTAAAATATCAATACAATTATAATTAGAGTTGGACTCTAATTTCATATTTAATTAAAATTTGATTTTAATTAAATTGTCCCGCCCTAAAATTTTAAAGAATTAGAGTTAGACTCTAATTTAGTATTTAATTAAAATTTGATTCTAATTAGGTAGTTTCGCTCTATAATTGTGGAATTAGAGTTAGACTCTAATTTGATATTTAATTAATATTGGATTTTAATTAAATTGACCCGCTAATTGATTTAATTGATTGATTTGATTAATTAATTAATTATTTTTTTATCCATTTTTCAAAATGAGTTTAGACGATAATTATTGCTAGATTCTTGAAACATATATACATACAATATTATATATTATATAGGATTGCATTTTTATGATCAATATTTCATTAGTGGACGATTACGAACTCGACCACGTGGATGTGTTGAATGATTAATTTCATTCTTGTTTTTTCTATGGGCCTGAAAGCTCTTAATTTATTTTAGATCCGTGAGTCCGTTATTATTGTTATTATTATGGGGCCTGCGCGTCCAATGTTATTCAGACGTGCGTGTCAACTAGTATATGATACATGTTGGGCTGGACTGATTGAAGATACAAGAGGAGGAGAAAACCATGGAGATGGTACATTGATACTAATCCAATGAAATACACCATAGGAATTGACCAACTAGTCTTCCTTATGGCTCATGAAGATTAGATGAAATTAGTCCATAATCATCCACTCTTGTATGTATATTTATTTTCTCAACTAGTATATGATACATGTTGTGGCTGGACCGATTGATGATGCAAGAGGAGGAGAAAACCATGGAGATGGTGCATTGATACTAATTCAATGAAATACACCCTAGGAATTGACCAACTAGTCTTCCTTATGGCTCATGAAGATTAGATGAAATTA
>CAIGRP010041652.1:0-11729 GCA_903798385.1 Fraxinus cuspidata
ATCACGTGATATTTCGCGTCACATGTATTGCCCGACACATTGCTGATGTCAATTTGGGATGACGAATGTGAATTAATGATAAATTAAAAAGGGGTATTTTAATTTATCGACTTTGATTATATCAAAATAATAATTCACATCGTTAGACATCATGATTGGGAACCTAATGTGTCACATACAAAATAGAGAGAAGAATAAGATTTACCAATTAATTAATTGACAAGTGTTGGATAATTAATTAATTGAGTTGGTTATTAATAGGCCCAAATTAATTAATTGGATTAATTAATTTATGTACCAGATTTAATTAATTTGATTAATTAAATATTGGACCGGATTAATTTTAATAGATGGGCCAAACCCGTTTGGACTTATATTAATAGGCTGTTAGGATTTGAAAATTGTATGGAATAATTCATTATTCTCGCTAGCAAAAGAAAAGAAAACCATACCCGTCATTCTTGTCCTCTGTGTGGATCACCAATTTCTCGTCACATGTATTATCCTGAAACATTGTTAGATGTCAATCTGGGACGACGAATGTGAATTAATGATAAATTAAAAAGGGGTATTTTAATTTATCGACTTTGATTAGATCAAAATAATAATTCACATTGTTAGACATCATGATTGGGAACTTAATGTGTCACATACAAAATAGAGAGAAGAATGAGATTTACCAATTAATTAATTGACAAGTGTTTGATAATTAATTAATTGAGTTGGTTATTAATAGGCCCAAGTTAATTAATTGGATTAATTAATTTATGTACCAGATTTAATTAATTTGATTAATTAAATATTGGACCGGATTAATTTTAATAGACGGGCCAAACCCGTTTGGACTTATATTAATAGGCTGTTAGGATTTGAAAATTGTATGGAATAATTCATTATTCTCGCTAGCAAAAGAAAAGAAAACCATACCCGTCATTCTTGTCCTCTGTGTGGATCACCACTGGACAATTGGACAGCTTGGATTGCAGATCGTGATCATTGGAGTTCAAGAAAAAGCAAAGGAGTTTGTGGAATTTATCAAATGTATTAATTCTATCACAGTTTCTATCTAAATACAATGTAGTTCTGTGGTGGGAATTGAATGTTGTTTTAATTTTCGCTGCGCATGATTGATTCAGTTCCCAATAGATTGTGCCGGTTGCTCAATTGATCGTAAAAGCACTAGTGGAACTTGACTTTTTCTAGGCTTTGCATTTGTGTCGAAACCAAATTCCATAGCACTATCAACAGCTGAGGCCAAATACAACTCTGCCGCTAGTTATTGTACCCAAGTGTTATGGATGAAGCAAACACTTAGTGAGTATTAATATCATTTGATCATATACCTATCACGTGTGATAACACTAGTGCCATAAATTTATCCAAAAAAATGCCTTTTTGCACTCTCGAACTTAACACATTGAGATTAGACATCACTTGATCATGCAGGAAAAGGGGATATTGTATTGGAATTCATAAATACATTAAATAATTGGTTGACATTTTTACTAAACCCCTAGCGATTGATCGTTTCACATATTCGAAGAGGTTTAGGGATTATTGATCAGTCCGAAATACGTAGCTAAATTAAATTAAAATTCATACTATATGTTCCTACTTGATTTTTTTTATGTTTGGTTTAGTATGGATATAAAAAAAAAAAATACCGGACGACGTCTAGTTATCCGGATGTGGTCAACCGAAAAACCAGAATATCTGGTATTGAAAACCCAAAAAAGGGACAACTTTTGGTCGACTGGAAGTTGTCAAAAGATCAAAAGAGATGGAAAAGTAAGAAAGACTCAGTACCTGCCCCAATAGTTTAAAAAGTTTCCTAGCCTTTCCAGGAACATCGACAAGCCTGACAGCTTCCACATCCAAGGCAACCCTTCCGGCCATAGACAATTCCCCACTTCCATCAACACCAGCCACTTTCGATAGGTTTTGATCAATACTTGTACCAAATACAGAAAGAGACAAACTAGTGCTCAATCTAGCTAGAGTTGACCTCAATGAATCTTCAAAGACTGAAGATCGACTTGTTAAACAATCTGCAACCGTGAGAATTTGTAAAGCATCCTGGACAAATGACCAATTCTCCTCGTTTGACATAAACTCGACTTTACGTGCATGTGAAGCTCCTTCTTTTCTATCTGATCATGTTTCCTTCTTTACACCAATACCATCAAATGGCATATCTACTCCAGTTACTAGTCTTAGTGATTTTAGGTTACCCTAAAGAGTGGAAATGTATTGTTGCAATGTGTCATCGAGCACGAAAATCAGCTCATCAGCCTCAGAACCACCTTTGAAGTTAATGCATCTCTCAGCAGCTGCTTTAAGAAGTAGAATGACTTGTGGGATGGAATCTTCCATCCTTCGAACTGTTTCACTGAGTTCGACTCCCTGGATACTAATAATGCGAGTAATAACTCCTCTAAGATCAAGTCCTGCAATCTCGCCATATAGCACTACAGCTCCATTTGCCCATACGTAGGACACAAGTTAAAAATAAACAAGTTGATAAATCAAGTTACATTGATTCACAAGTGATATGTAAGTCGGATGTATCATATGTCCACAATATCTCCTGCAAAGCAGAGTCCATAATACACCAACTCATTGTTTAGCCAAAAAACTAGCATAATAAAACAATAAGACTATTTAAACCTACAATTTATGTTATAGGGTAGAGGATCATAAGAATGATAATCAAATTTATCAGAATGATAATTCAATACTCCCCAATGCCCATGGAACCAGATGGATGTTTCCTCAAAATTGATTCCAAATTAATATATCTACATGACTACATAGACTACTTTTATCTTTTGGATGGAGATAACATTATAAAATAATAAGGTTTATGATATAATAATTGTGAAATCTACATTAAATATGTGCGCAATATCTTCTTATGGAAGCATTCGAAATACTAAAACACCAAACTAAGCCTTGTTACCAGTTAAGTTGGAGTCGTCTATATGAATTCTCTATGACATTCATCACTAAGCAATTAAAACTCTTAAATAAGTCCACTAGAGTATAGCATACTCTACTGTAGGAGGTAGTTAAATCATTTTTAAAATCACGTGGAAGTCTACACATGCAAATGTACTTCATATCCACATACCTTTGTTTAAAAGTTTCATAGTATATTCAACATCACGTTATGTTGTGTAGTTCAATCGGAGCTTGTAGATGTTTGGTCTGAATTTTGATAAATCTCCGAATAAGATATCTATTATACCTGAAATCATATGAATTGAATCAAAACAGGATAAGAGGAGATATCACCACTAAAAGTTGGTAACAGTCGAGAGAAGCAGTCTAAGGACTGTATGCAATATAAAACATAATTGAAAATACAGATCTCAGCGTTACTATTGAAGACAACGTCAGACTACAAATGAAGAATCCAACATGATATCATTCCAGCGAAGCAGTACCAGACTACCTATTAGCACATGATATCATTTAAACTAATCGTGAAGAAGTGCATTCCAATTGTTTATTTCCATTACTTAATTACTCATTACTAATTGTTTGTTTCTTTTTTTTCCTACTTTTTATGTAAAGAGATAATTCTTTCAAAGGTAATTTTATTTTACTATCAAAATAAGCAACTTACTTATTTTTAGTATTAACAAAAAAAATTAAAACATACTTATATATATACACAATATACATACAATATATTAAAGTGTGGATGGTGGAGAAACATTTAATTTTCATCTTTGCCCTTATTTTTTATTTTTCAACAATGCCCTTAATCATTTCAATTAAATTTCTATGTTGAGAAGACACATTTTTATCGAAATTTCGAGCTTTTTTCAAATTTAAATTTTGTTGACTAACTCTTGAGTATATAGACATGTCATAATTTTCTCTTTACACTCCACTTTCACAACATTTCCAAATTTGAAATTAGTAGAGAAAATATGCATGAGTGGTAAACAGAAATTTTATATTAGCAAAAATATTGTCCAACTCAACT
This sequence comes from Fraxinus cuspidata, assembly GCA_903798385.1. NCBI lineage: Eukaryota > Viridiplantae > Streptophyta > Magnoliopsida > Lamiales > Oleaceae > Fraxinus > Fraxinus cuspidata. The sequence goes on from CAIGRP010041652.1 coordinate 3,995, forward strand.
ACAATTTCACGGGATAAATGTTAGTATAAACGTTTATTTATATGTCTATCCTATATGCTCCAATTGATTTTCTTTTCTTATCGTATTTTTCTGTGTGTTTTTGTTTTGTTTATGTTTCTTATTCATATATTTGTAGAATTCATGGCAACAAACAAAACTATAGGAGTGCATTTATTCATCACATTAAAATCTACAAAAACATGAAAAGTCCCGTTGAAATTTTAAAATTATTTTGTGTCAAAGAAATTATTTTTATAGTAAGTAGACAAGGGAGTTGATACATACATGTTTACTGGGCCATGGTATATCCGATACACTAATAGCTATTGTAGGTAGCTTGGTTAGGTTGCTAGCTAGGGCGGAGCTAGGAGAGATGGAAAGTCCAAAAACAGGATATTAAACACAAGATACAAAATAATCACATCTCGACATAAAGTAAACTTGAAGAAAGTAAAGATTGAACATAGGCGATTTCTTTCGGCCTAAACCCTAGAGGTTCGACGACCACATCCTACTCCTACCTCCCTCGTTGAGCATCAAATAAGTTGGATATATGTTCGGTTAGACTAGATAGCCCAAAATGGCAAGAAAGGTTACAAGAGTTTTTCCAACACAAGAGAAAAGTACAAAATACTTATCTCTTAAACAATAAAACTGCAAATATACGAAGAATCACCCAAGAAACTTCATACAACCCCTCTGAAAATACAACTATAACAATCCTTTCATTCTCACATTATTCACCCAGAATATTACAAGTATCAGAGGCTAAAAACCAAGATCTCAATCTTGAACGAGAAGTTCAAGTGAGAAGAAACCATAGATCGAAACCCTAGCACCATGGGAGATATTTTCTCTCTCAAAGAACTCAATCGCCACAAGTAACGAAGTGTCATGTGAGTTGGAACTACTCATAAAGTCTCGAACCATTCAGAAGCCAGATGAAGGGCCATGATGAAGACACATGTCACAATCGAGTAAAAAAATTCCCAACTAGAAGAGTTGTGTTTTAGTAATGTGACTTTCACCAAATTTTGGGAGCACATAATAGGTCACAAGTTCGAGCCTCAACATGGACAACATTTTTATAATAATGAATTGAAACATAATTTTTTTTTAACCTAAAAAACTAATGGGTTTTAGATAGGCCTAGACTAAAGCCCAAGCATGCCCCCATTCCCTCTGTCCCCGATCCCTGTCATTGTTTCATTTATTGATAAAATGGTCTGGTCGATAGGATCCGAGCTCAAAAGCGAGCATGATCAAACACCTTGATAGGAGACTTTTTTTAAATTAGATGACTCAGACACATTTTAACGCCATCCCATTCGCATAAAAACTCTTTATACCTGTGAGAACGGATGCACCCACATGCCCATAAATCTAATTTTACGATAAGTGATTCAGTCGTCTTCTCTTTAATTTATCTTTATCTTATGCTCCCTCGCACATGGCAGACTCTAGCTGGTTTCATTAACTTCGATTCCACTATTACCCCTCACCTTGTCCTGTATATTTAAACTTTCAACACTAACGATTGATAGTGCTGAGCATTTGGTTTATGAAAAGCAAGCCAAGCACGATTCTAAGTTGATGTTTGAATTGACTTAATTTATAATTTAATCGAGTTAAGTTTTAATTTTAATACACATTTTGTAAGATCTATAATTACTTTAAACTAATTTTCACTTATTAAACAGATGTTTAATAGGATTCATGAAATATCCATCATTTATTTTTATTTATTTATAAGTTAAGTCAATCCAAACATGATATGAGTTTTCAAGCTTGTGAATTATCCAAACATGTGAAAGATAACAATAATATTTATATATTAAAATTGAAAAATCAGATCACGACAGCTATGAAACCACTGATGCAGCTTGTTACGGATGTTCTCAATCAAAGCAAGAATTGGTAACTCTCGATCCTTCTTAAATATTGCATTGATAGACTTCGCATTGTTCGAAGTCATCGTGTTATATCGACGTCTTGAAAAATGTGACCGCGCCCAACTCAATCCACATTTTTGTTAGATATTCCCATGCCTAGAATGATTTACTTCCTATTTCAACCATGAACTTATTACACTCTTCAACACTATAAGCTTCTACTGCTCTCCTGAACAATGAAACGATGTCTTTGCCCCGATACTTAGCCTTCAGGTTGCCTTATATGGTATATGCAATACCTATGATGTGTTTCAAGAAAAAACTTCAGTGACACTATTTATTATAGACGGTCCCTGATCAATTAAGAAGGCAAGGTCCTCAACTTCCCCGATTACTTTCCTCGATTTTGTGAATAATCAACGCATCAAGAAATCATTCTCGCTATCGACTATGTCGAATACAAGAGGGTAAATTTGGATGTTGACATCTTGACATGTAGTAATAATCAACTTATCGTATCTAGATTTCAGAGGTACTATCGACTAGAATTAGGGGTTGTACGCATTTTGAAATCCAAAATGCATTGTCCAAAAGCCATAAGAAAAACTTTAAGCAATTCTCGCCCTCCATCTCAATATTGATGTCCCGTAAATCTCAATATTGCATAAGGATCGATGCTCATTTTTTTAAATCACTGAAGCATTGTAAGGGTTTAAATAACACCATTAGTTAATCAAATATAGTGAAAACACCTTACTTGTGATGGAAAGCTTGATAACAGAGACCGTAGATCATTGTTTGGGATCGAACTTCCACAATTACATCGTTTGCACATATTATTGCTATCATACTTGTGCATTTCTATTTGATTGACTTATGATTTTTAATTTGCTTAAACTTGAATTAATTTTGCGAAAAAGTTTTTAATAACTAATTTACCCCTCCACCTCTTGGTTAGTTATTTATTGCCTCTCACCACTTGGTTAGTTATTATTTGCCTCTCAAGTAGTGTTTAGAAGAACGTAAACCACAAGATTTATTAGCATGTGAAGATTTCTTTGTGTTGAATCTTTATTTTCTACAAGATTTACTTGATTACTTTGAATTAAAACTTTGATTTTGAACTAACAAATATAATTAGAAAAATCGATTATTACATGTTCATTTCAGTCAAAACAATGGGTGGGCCACCCAAATGGAGCGGTCTAGTAAACTTTTACACCTCTGCAAGAGATTTAAGGAAGAAAAACAAATGAAAATGTGTGAATAAAATTGGACCTTAGTATATATTGAATTAATTTTCCTCATAGTAATTATGGTAATTGCTAAAATTAAGCTACTTGATTACTAAAATCATGCATGAGTAATTATTTCTTGTTGTTGGGCAGCACATGGGATAAGTGGTGTGATTAGGAGGAGCCTAGTTCGTACAACATGTGCTTATTTAACTGAGGAAAGTACCAAAATATGTTCTTGGTGTGGTTCTAAACTTCTTGAATTTTTAATTAAATATTCTTGTTCCGAAGCAAAGCGTATATAAAGTTACAATTTGAAATATTGAGCTTCAATGGTTTAGCTATGTTTGAGGATTGATTATGATCAGATTAATTTCAATTTTTAATGAATCAAATACATAATCATGGTTTTTTTCTTTTTTTTTTACCATACCAATCCCTAAATGGATACAGTTAGAAAGAGATTCTTAACAGGAATTCTTGAAAGACAAATGGAAAATTCGATGTTAATTATTGCACGAGCTAGAATTATACACTACATCTCGGTCTCAGCATTATCCCTAAATCAATAAATTGTTACGAGCATTAAGCACACAATAATTAATTAACAAGTATTAAAATGGTATAAAAATCTTGATATTAGTATATAATAAAAATCTTAAGCTACATCATCCATCCTAACATAAAAAGTGTTTAGCCACTCATAATGTTGAAATCAAACAAATAAAAGTTGGAAAACATCACTGGGTTTAATTACACTTAACAAGATAAAAATCCACCGGCTATAACAATGACGAATGTGATAAATTTCTCCTCAAATTCTTGTCCAATTGCTGGAATGATTGCCTAGAATAATTTTTTCTCCCCAATTTCTCTTCCTGTGCCGTCTCTCTCTTTCTTCTTTCTTCCTTGTCTTTTTCTCCTTTCTTTCTTTTTCGTCTTACTACCGTGTCTGCTCTCCTTTTCTTTTCTTTTCCTTCCATTTCATGTTTATTTCCTTCCTCTCATCCTCTTCTTTTTCTTTCCTTATTTTCAGCCCCCAAATTTCCAAATCCACTACTTCCCATTTGAAGTTGATTCCTTTTCCAATTTCCATTCCAACACTTAATTTAACTTCAATCATATTTCTTTTTACCCTCCACTTTGATTATAATTGCATCAATGCTTCATATCTTCCAATTTGTTCAAATTAGTCCCTTGAATTGCTCAAATAGGGGCTTAAGAGTAATTTCTATTTGTTCAATTTTTCTGACATTTAAATTATATCATCAATATATACAAGTTAAATAAATAACAAATATTTTTAAATACAAATAAAACTAAATAACATTTTTTTTTGGGTTAACAGCCATCCCAACCTTGTTGCGCTTCCCCATGGCCCCGTTACCTCCAACTTATTATCCTTGTGGTTGTCTTTTTATCATCTTCTGTCTCTTCACCAAACTGAGGGACTAAATATACGATTTTTTTCCATTCTCCTAAAATTGCATAATATATATTATTGTATTATACTATCAAGTCATTCTACCATGTCGGGCTACCGTGGTCCATGACATTAACTTCCATACATCGCCATCTTGAATAGATAATACATAAATGAATTAAGATAAAAGTAGGAACTTTTTTTTATATACATTAAGGGATTGTAAAATTAGTATTGTAAACAAAATAATTCGATTAACGTATTTATTACTATTTCAAAATTTGAACAATTATTTTCCAATGTAGCTTATTTGTCATTGCAGCGGATATAAATTTTAACAAACTTTGTTAAATTATGGGCTTTCTTGGTCGCAGATCCGGAAGAGCACTCTTCTTTTCCTTGTCCAATTCCGTAATTGAAGATAGAACTCAAGACAAGAAGTTGGGACTTTCTATCTCATCTTCTCTTACCATGTTTTTGAGTAAATATGCTTTTGTTGGATGATAAACTACCAAGCATAAAATCATACACTAGATAAGAGTTCTTCATTCGGTTTAGTTATTTTTGCTACCACAAGAAAAATGCTTGTTCTGAACAAAACATACAAAACATAACTACTATAGCCAATTAACATCCAACCTTGCTAGTTATCTCACCCAAAATGCCATCTTTGTGTGCTTAGGAAGGTTGGACTTTTGTTTGATGCATGTCATCATCAGTCTCCACTTCTGTTTATACAAGTTACGTGAATTATGACTATATTGCNTTCTTCATTCGGTTTAGTTATTTTTACTACCACAAGAAAAATGCTTGTTCTGAACAAAACATACAAAACATAACTTCTATAGCCAATTAACATCCAACCCTGCTAGTTATCTCACCCAAAATGCTATCTTTGTGTGCTTAGGAAGGTTGGACTTTTGTTTGATGCATGTCATCATCAGTCTCCACTTCTGTTTATACAAGTTACAACTTAATACTGATATAACGTTCGAAATACCAAATAAAAGGAATCGCTAAAAACCATGAAAAACATAAATAAATCGAGTATAGAACTTCACGGATCCACTAAAGTTCTTCTACATACCACGATCAGAATCTAGAGAATAGCATGTTTTGAAAAATCTGATTGTATACACTAGAAAAAAAAAATATTTTCCCCTATCACGAGGAGCTAAGAAGTTTCAAGATTTAGTTATATATCACAAAGAGAAGGACAATGAGACTAGACATTTTAAAATTTATACAGATGTTGTAAAATCCCTCTGAATTTGAAGTATGTACTATATCACTCTCGAATTGCTCTCTTGCATGTGCAATATCTATAAAGCTTTTATCTTAAGGTTTGTTCGCTCAATCGTATTTGCGAATGTCTGAATCCTGATTGTTACCCGCAGAATTCATTTGTTGGATTAGAGGAGGATTGACAAAGGTCATTGGCACGATGGCCTCATCAGATAAGCGTCTTTTCATCTCCCTGTATTCCTGGCACAAGGCTCACTAGTACATGCAACAGTGCACCAAGCATGGGTCACAGAGTGAGTTATGTAGGGAAATGAAAATATGACACCAAAAATGATACAATGGCACCTCTAACTTGCAAGATTGCTGGATCTCTTTTCATAAATCTCTCTTTTAGATTCCAAATCCAGTCAAAACTGATAAGCAACCCAGACTTTGAAGAGAAAAAGAGATTAAATGATCTCCCTTTATAGGGAGATCCAATAATTATCATCCAAAAGGTATTTCTTAGTTACTGGTAATGAATATTATATCCATATGGTGCCCGAAAACCGCATTCCAGCTACTTTATTTTTGAAGAGAAGAAACATCAAAAACTTATTTCATTGAAGCAAAATAGTGCTTATTCCTAATTTCAATGTGCATTAGTTCATGAAATGACTTGCCAACCGAAAGATAAAGGCGTGTTTCCAAAATGTAATCTTTTAAGTTGGATCCACGTGTCCTTCCATGAATGGCTGAATTGTGTTCAACCGGATTGTGCTTTCTCCCTTCTAATCCAGACCGTAAATCAGATCAATGGTTGAGATCCATTGGAGCCTTGGTTTTGTACTTTGTTCTGACTCTTGAGATTAATTATGTTTTCATTAGGGCTCCTGCTGGTTCTTCGAGAGAAAAAAGGAAAAAAAGAGGGCTTCTGTTCTTCTACTTCTTCTCTGTGTGATTTTTCTCTTCCATTGATTAGTGATAACTATTAGTGTAACTCTGGGTGTCTGGTTGCATAAAATTAACAGTGGCTGAGGTCTAAGTTTTTGGCCGTTTTAGATTAAGTCTCTGTTTCGAAGAGTTTATGCGATAGTTGAGTTGATGTTCTAAGAGATCCTTTAAGGTCCATGAGTAGAACCTAATTCTTGATATGATTTTGGTTCCATATGTAATCTTACTCCTCTAGACAGTTTATTCTTGGTGCATTAGTAGATTGGGTTGGTAGCTGAGCCCTCCCAGAGTAGGCTTTGCCGAATTGGGTAAACAATTGTTGGTGTTTTTCGATTATGCACTTTTCTTTCTTGTTGAGTTTTATTGTGTTTTTCTGCAATCTTGGGTGTTTGAGACCTAACAACTGGTATCAGAGCCACTTGAGGCTATAGGTAAGGATTTGTGATTAGTTTTCTACTCCTTTTCGTATTAATGCTTTCATCACATATGCAGAACCATTGGAACCTTGCGTAAGCCGATGTTCTTGAATAAGTATTGAAAAGCTGCATTGGTTCTGAGGTTAACATTGGGATTAAGCTCCATTTCTTGATTGAAAGGGGAACTTTAAATACTGTATTCACAGTATCTTCGGTGAGATTGCTCCATTACTTTCTGTCCCTTATTGAACTGCATCCTTTAAGTCAACCTGTGAATCAATTGATATTAATGCCATTGTGTCTATACAAGATTTTGATTTTAAATTGGTTAGTTGACATTAGGAGCATGCTTAGCTTATCTTCTGAGTTCAACTTGAGTATTTTGGTACCAATTGTGATTACTCTGTAGTTGATTGTTTGTTACTATTCTCAGTCAGTGCATATATTCTAATAATTTTGTTCCCTATTTTTCATTCTGTAAGTCTGGTTACTTATCATTTGTACATACAAGTTTTTTTAAAAACCTTTTCTGCAACCTACAAGAACTGAAAATCACTTATATCCACGAGTAAGACACAACCCTTTACAGAA